>JAUBNQ010000006.1:14820424-14838506 GCA_032353495.1 Ctenopoma kingsleyae | reverse complement strand
ATAATATGAATAAAACTCATGCAGTACTTGTGCAATGTGATAGTTGTTATTTAAGAAATGGCAAAGAAAACTACTCATTTCAAATGCAGACTCAGGCTTTACTGTCTCTCTGTCAAACTCAAAAGATACAACACCATTGGCTTGTGTCATCTTTCAGTATGATTAAATCACAACTCATTTTTCCTGTCTTTTGTCCAGTCATCACGGGTCCACATCACCAGGGCAGTACTTGAACAGTTCCTGTCCTTTGCCAAGTATCTGGATGGTTTACCTCATGGAGCTCCGCTTCTCAAACAGCTCTGTGACCACGTCCTCTTCAACGCTGCCATCTGGATACATACCCCTGCCAAGGTCTGGTTTTTTTTCTTCAATGTGTATCTGCCTTAGCTGTGTGTGTGTCTCTGTGTGTGTGTGTTTTCATGACCTTGCTGCAAAAAAGAGAGATGTGAGTCAGAATATGGGAATTAATGGGGGTTTTAGACTCAGAACAGGCATGGCAGAAGAGAAAAACAGAAAGCAGAAGACAGTATATTTTCTGCTTGTAGTATACAGGAGGCTTTATAAGGAAAACTGAGACAAATAAGCCACACAGAAGAAAGAGCAAAGAGGAATGAGGGACTGACATCTCTGACCGTTGCCCTTTACAATAATATAACATAGAGGTTGTAGGACACAGAGGGAGGAGCTGGCACATAAGCAGGGAAAGAACAGAACATGCCAGCACATGAAACAAAGAGAAAAAGTGACATTTGAAAAGACCTCAGGACAGGAGAGAGATGTGTACATCCTCTTTCCTTTCTCACTCTAAACTAGATGAGAGTGTTCCTGGCATTCCCGCGGGGCCAGTCAACTTGTGCCTTCATTATTTTCAAAACTTCCTGACTCCCCCGTCTTGTCCCTTCTGACTCTGAAATGTGATTGGCTCTTAGGTACAACAGTACTGATCTGGAGGGCGTGCTGATGTTAAGGCAGAAGAAATGTGAGCAAGCAGTTGCTGCTGTTCAAAAGGAAGAAGGGGAAATCCTGAATCCAACATGGAACAAAACACATCTACCTCAACATGTTGCTGTGTAACAGTTCAAAATGGCTGAACTATGCAATTACGTACCTGATTTTTTACATTCCTTTGAGTACCAATACAGATATTAACAATGAATGGCCAACATTACGACAGTTCAGCAGGATTATAATGAGAACCAGGCAAGCATAATAAATGTACTAAGCAGCAACACACACAGAAAAATCTTTAATCCTTTAATCTTACTTCCCTTGTACTACTCTGTCTCCCACTGAGCTTTATTATTTTCCACTTCTCAGGGAGTTATCATCAGATTCATTATTGGTAAGAATAGCCTTGGTCATATTCAGGACTTAATGAAACACTTGAAAAAAATCACATCTGAATCTCATCTCCAATCTCTCATAAACATCTCCCCTGCTCACACTGAAAATAAAGAGCTTGTTTTCTTTACCAAGCACTTCTGGTAAACATAATCCTTTTCAGATACGGACGAATGTTTGTTACAAGCTACTGTTGCAGCCATGCCCAAACCACTGTGCTATGATCGAGAAATTTCAAGCTTCTTGCGCAGCAGAACCCAGTGTAAATTGCACCAGATGAACACATCAGCTCAATGTGTGAAATGTGATGAAATGAAGCCCATTTATGCTAGCTAAGTGCACTCTTCGTTGTCGATGAGCTGTGATGTGGTGTGGTCAGGCCACAGGACTGGGCTAATTTCACCCGCTTAAACAGTGCTACCTCGTTAAGGCTGGTCCTTGGCGTTGTGGTCACTTTAATGAGCTCAGAGATTTGTGAGCTTGCAGCAGACTCACATGAGTATAGGCGATGGAGCGGATTGGTTAGAGGAATATTAAGAGAGGGAAAAAGGGAACAGAAGGATGCAGGGAAGGAGGGAAGGAGCAAATGAGTAATCAGAGAGCGCCCTCTTTAAATGTCAGCGTTGTGTAAGGAGCTCCTCAGATGCTTGACAGCTTCAGGCATAGAAACGTCAAAATGACATGAAACAGAAAACATTGGTGCTTTTGCTGGAGGGAAGTTCCCCCTCATTCTCCTGTGTCTGCCTTTTTGTTTGAACACCATAAACACACACAGATGATTTGTTTCTCCCCAGCAAATGTCTCACTTTTATTCTGTCGACCTTTGTAAGTGTGTATGTACATATACAGTATGTACTACAGTATATACAATGGTGTGTTTGTGTGTGTGTGTGTGTGTGTGTGTATATAGGTCCAGCTATCCCTCTACACATACCTTTCCTCTGAGTTCATCGGCACTGCCACCATCTACACCACCATCCGCCGTGTGGGCACCGTCCTGCAGCTGATGCACACTCTGAAGTACTACTACTGGGCCATCAACCCGCTGGAGTGCAGTGGAATCACCCCCAAAGGTCTTGGTATGTTGAGATGCGCATACGATTTCCACACATGACATGGCATCCTCACTGTAAGAAGATAAAAGTAAGATAAGGGAAGATAAAATAATGAACAAGCACCAGTGAGTCCTTCTACACCTGTCTACGCCTATCACCTACACCTATGTATTGTACACGTGACTCTATTACTGTCTGAGATTTTCCACTTTGTACATTATACTCCATCCCTTCTTCCGCAGGTCCTTTATTTTTTAGTTTTAAACATAATAAACATCTCTTACAGCTGTAAGCCACTTCACAAATCTTAAAATAATTTAAACAAAATATATGTTTACGTTAGCAAACTGTTAATAAGTATGTGAGTAATTCTTCTCATGTATAACGTCAGTAACAATGTGGCTCACTGTGTCATTCACAGCTATGTACAATTTAAAATGTTGGAACCCCTCTTCCATTTCTCATATTTAAAAAAAAAAATCATGTCTCAACCCTCTCTAAAGGGTTAAGCTTTTCTCTCCACCTTCCAGTGTGGCTTCTTTTGGAGCATAACCTCACCTTTAGAGTTTCCAATTCACCTCACCTGCTCGTCTTTGTGAGGAAGCTCAGGTGAAACATACAAATGTGAAACAAAAATATTGAAACTTACACTGAGATCATTTTGCAGTGTCAGGATGTTAATAATTCCTATCATTTTTACATTTAATATATAGAGTAGATATTTATACGTGCATTTGGAATAACGTCCAGGCTATTATAAACCTATGTTGGCCTTAGTGTATTTATTAATTTCAGATTATGTTAATAGTTTATTTTGTAATTATGTGCTACCCACAGTTTATTGCCCACTGCTCCTGAAGCGAGACATTGTGTGAGATTACTCGACTAACTCAAGTTGATGTGGGATTTAATTAAACCAGCTGCTCTCTTATAAGTAGCTGGTGACTTGCCATTAGTGCGATTTACAGATGCAACTGAGCTTTTTAAAACAAAGACTATTAGGTAAAGGTTTTAATTGATTCATAGATACATAAATCACATGAGTTTTGCATTTTTAAATAATTGGTTACTCCACATAAGAGCCTTACTATAATATAACATACTTGTTCTTGAAAATCTGTGTGAGGCACTGTCAGGTACTTTATAGTACCACTAGTTACATGAAGCAAGTGAACATTGATTTTAATTGTATTATGTAGTAGCTCTATGAGCAATGATATGAAAGGCAGTGATGTGATCTTTTGTGTAAAGATGAGCTTTTTAAGATGAGCCACTAAAGATGTTTTAAAACTGACAAATTTGTTTCAGCCTAAGGTTAAAGATGAAAACAATTCCATGAAGACCCAAAGTCATTAACCAATGAGCCTTGAATAGTTGACTGAATGTTTAATGGCTTTGAATGGATATGCCAATTTGCAGAAACACCTTAGCCAGCTCCAAGGTGCAAATATGTCTGCATATTTTAAAGTGCATGATACTTCAAGAATATAAATAGTTATTTTATTCAAACAGCCTGTGTAACAGAAAACTTTTCAATTTTGAATGCACATTAATGCAGTATAGCCTATTTGCAAACTTGACCAAAAGGGGTTTGACTATTTTTAAAGAAGGGCTGCATATTTAAAACACCAAACACAAAACTCTGTCATATCGGATCATATATTTTACTGCCTTTGTAATGGACCAGAGAACAGTGTTAACACAGCCACTGTCGCCACACAACAGAGCTTCAGAAAGGTCGGAGCAGGCCTTTCACTTTAATCAACCTCTTCTTTTGCACCGGGACCCTCTGCTGACTATGAACATGCATCCCATGTTGCCATGACAACAGGCAGATTTGATTGGCAGATCCAAGGGAGCATTTGGAATTTCTAATCATGTGTCTGTCTGGCTTCCTGTCTGTTCGGTGAGATTAAGCCCCTTTAAGAACCATAATAACAGTAGCAATTGGCCTCTGTTCACAAATTAATAGTTGTTTAAGTCTTAAGGATGTGGTGGTTGCGGTTTGGAAGCCTGCATATACTGTATGTGAACTCACTGTACTGTAAGACTGTGACATGCATTACTGGAATCAATTTGCATAGTGAAAGTCATATTTTAAGCATTTACAAGATCATTTTTTCAATTGCACCGCGGTACTGAGGCTAAATCAATCAGTTATGTACACGAATGCACACACAGACACATAATGTGTTTAGGTCTGTTTAAAAACTGATACTGGGACTTTTTTCCACAGTCAAGTGAGAAGAAGAAGATAATAAATAATTTCAAAATATAATACAATAATTAAAGCTTACTATACAGTAGTTGATGAATATAAAATTTCTTCTAATTCTCTGACAACAACATACCCTTCAGACAGGTGTTGCACTCACACACGTTCATCTTGTGCGTCCATGCACTCGTTTGACACTGAGCTGTGGCGTAACCATGATGGATGGTGATTGTCACCATACCACCAACACGTACGGGCTTGACAGGTAAGGATGATGGATCACAGGGGACTGCTTCGGTGTCAGGTTTTGGCTTTGTAAAAAGCAGCCTCATGTGATTCAGTGCCAGCAGAGCACGACAAAGGGAGAAGCTTCATATCTTCCACACATTCAGTCTTTTATGTTTCTCTTAGCTTATGTCCGCTGTCCAAGCACATTTGAGTCAGATATCAGTTTAAAAGTTCTGGCAGGACGAAGTGGGTTTTTCTTCAGCTCACTTCAGCTCACAATAAGCAGTGCTTGCTGCTGACATAAAGTAGGGTAGCTTTCTAACACCGTACAGATCCAGTCCAGACAGCCTAAATGTTTACTGTTGCAATATAAACTTAAACCTCTGTTGCAAATGTAGAATGCTGATGATGAAGATGTAGCTATTGAGGTGTATTGTGTACTGAGTGCTTGTGTGATAATAACATCTGTAGAAGAATAGTTGAGGTAGATCTACAGTAAGTAGGAAAGTAGAGAAGAGAAGGTCAATTTTAACTCTGACCATTAAAAGAAAATGGTCTTATTTTTAAAGGGTGGCTCTTACATCACTCCTGTTTTGATCTGAGTTGATGCAGCTTTTAGACTACTTGGCACTATGCTCCATTACTGTGTTACTTGGCAGCCATTTTGAGCCACTTCATCACAGCCATACGCTTTGAGTATCTGATGTACACATAAGCAAAGCACACAACAGAAAATTGAATGAAGCATTGCATCAATGAAAATCCAGTGCCAACATCTGAGTTGTGGGTTTTCTTCCTTACATTTTAAAAGTGGCACTGCATCATAGGTAAGGTGGGGTTTGAAGCTCCTGTTGAAGCTAAAGCAAGTCTCATGACAGAATAAAAAAACATAATAGTTGAAATCACATAACTTCATGAATGTGATGACTCTGTGGCTCTTAAAGCATGCTTTTAAAGGTTCTGGAGACCTGTAGAAATGATGAATCACGGCAAAATAGAGATACAGTAAATGCTTCAAGAACGGCAAAAAGACGTCAGACCTTTTGGAAAGAGCCAGTGATATCTGACCCACGTGAGAAATTGCTTGTGCTGTGCGTCAGATGCTTTTTGTTTTCAGCTTGTAGCCCACCACAGAACTGACCGAGTGCCAGTGCTTTAAAGTAGATACAGTGGATCACATAGGCTGTTTGGTTTGCATCACTTGAACCATCAATCACTTTTTCATAAATTGCCATGTATTTAATGTAATCAGTAAAATTAGCACAACTATAAAGTATCCAGATTGCCAGAGTGCCTCTGAAGTTAATGGCAGTGATTTACAGTTCACAGCTCTATCAGAGTGTGTGTGTGTATCTAACATGTTTTTCTCTGCTCCCCAGGAATCCAATAAAGGCTAATATCAGTAAACAGGAGGGCTCACTCAGCCTGAACTACAAACGTATTTTGCTGATCATTATCATGTTGCATTTTTAACAGGAAATTATTCTTTTGTTTGTGTGTGTTTGTTCAGATGGACCGAGGCCATCCCAAAAGGAGATCATCTCACTCAGAGCATTCATGCTTCTCTTCCTCAAACAACTCATACTAAAGGTGAAGTGAGAGAAATTGATTCTCTTCATCACGTAGTTTAAGTCGCAAGAAATCACTTTTTCCATCACGTCCTCTGTCTTCCTCCTGGGGACCACCGGCTTAATCTAAAATGTGTGTGTGTGTTTGTGTCTGTGTGTGTGTGTGTGTGTGGAGAATAGCATTATAGATCACCAGCCTGAACAAAGCACTGTAGCTTTTGTGTTTGTATGTGCTTGTATTGATTTGTTCCTGCATTTACCGTGTGTGTGTGTATGTGTGTGTGTGTGTGTGTGTGTGTGTGTGTGAGATTGCTGCTGCTTTACTGTAGCATCAACCAAGAACAGAATTAATGAAGTCATCAGAGGTTAATAAGATGTAAAAACAAGTGAATATTGTGAATGTTTTGTTGAAAGATAGTCTGTCTGTTTTTCACAGGACCGGGGCGTGAAGGAGGACGAGCTGCAGAGCATTCTCAACTACCTATTGACCATGCATGAGGTACGTTTTGGGTTAAATTAGACATTTTGAGAGAGGGCAAAAGAGGGAGACAGCGAGACGGTGAGCGGTCGAGTGGAGCTGGTGGCAACATTTCGCATTATAATTTGTGGGCTGGAGTTATGGTCCACTTAAAAGAGTGAGAGTGTGTCATCTTCGGTACTGTGACAGCATGAAAAATGGCATTGGCGTGAACAGAATGTACTCTTCTGTAACAATTATATCTACTCTTGCTTTGAAGAACCACCTTCTCCTCCACAACCCCCCTCCCTTTCCAGTCCAGCCCTACAACTATGTCTTTTTGTCCTCTTAACCCACTACTTGTCCAACCTGTGAAGCCTTATATTCCTCTTTTATTCCTCTTTTATTTTTTGCTCTGCAGGATGAGAATATCCATGATGTGCTCCAGCTATTGGTAGCTCTTATGTCTGAACATCCGGCATCCATGATCCCTGCATTTGACCAGAGAAATGGAATAAGGTGAATGCTGCCCACACACATACAGTATCTGTACACGCAAACATATAAAAATCTGATGCAACACCAGATTTAAAAAAGGAATCTAATCCTAATCCAAAACAGCACAAATACACATACAGTTCAAAATTAATTAAAATATATAGAAAGATGTATTCATCCTATTAATAAACTAAATAAATTGAGCTAAAAAAATGTAATCAATTAATAATGTGTTGTATAAATTCTTTAATGGATTCATAAAGCAGTTGCATTATAGAAACATATATACACATTATACATTTTTTTTAAGCAGGGTGAGATTTGGAAAATTAAAAAAAGCACAATAATCAGTTTTCTTCCCGCATGGTGCAGCTGCGATAACAGAAATGCTTTACTGTATAACTGAGCTGTTGTTCACTTATAGTATTGATGTTACGTAAACA
Organism: Ctenopoma kingsleyae; assembly: GCA_032353495.1. Taxonomy (NCBI): domain Eukaryota; kingdom Metazoa; phylum Chordata; class Actinopteri; order Anabantiformes; family Anabantidae; genus Ctenopoma; species Ctenopoma kingsleyae. Next base: position 14,830,701 of record JAUBNQ010000006.1, on the reverse strand, counting down.
AAGGCTTCAAGCCTCAACCGAGCAGCTTGATTTTTTAAAAGACTGGCTCTAACTGTTCCGGTAATTCCCCAAAAGCACAAAGATATCTTTTTTTGGTTGCTATGGTAACTCTTCTGTTGCCAGACAGCTCATTAGCAAACTGTATTGTGTTTTGTGTCCATTTTTTTACCTTTACTTTTATGTCATCTGCATACACTCCTTTGAAGAAAATGCTTTAGTTTATGCAGGTGTTCACTTTTGAGGATGTTTCAAGCAGCAAGTGTTTACTACACACATAATAATTTCTGGATTTCTTTTTTACTCTTAAGATATAGTAATTCTTTCTCTGACGTGTAATCAGTGCAAATTTGCGTTTGCGACTTGTTGCAGGGTGATCTGCAAGCTGCTAGCCTCTAAGAGTGAGAGTATTCGGGTCCAAGCCCTCAAAGTCTTGGGCTACTTCCTCAAACATCTCGGTCATAAGTAAGTACATCTTTGTCTCTGTTCTTTCCATCTGGTAAAAAAAAAATTCTCATTTTCTATCACTACTAAACATAAATGCTGCGTCAGTGCAGGGCGATACACACTGCAGAAAAAACTACAGCAGTGCAGTCTCTTGCGAGCCTTAGGAGTGTTTGTTTGTGTGTGTATGTGAAGATAGTGTCTTCATCATCACATCCTGGCAGAATAATCATTTTGACAGTGTGCACTGGCAGGGAGGTGGAACATTGATGAGCTCCAATGAATGTTGGGGGATTTATTCATCCCATGTGGCACACACGCCTCTCGCTGCACGGCAAGGGAGCAGGCTGCCATGCTGCACCTGAGCCCTGAAAGTTCAGTCCCCCACCTACTTAATATCTGCTTGAACTCAACATCCTTTAGGGCTTCCTCCTTAAATTTAAATGTCACTTCAGTACTTGTGGAAATGTAATATTGATCTAGTAATTTATTGATAAATACAGCTTGCTTCAATACAGCCAAAGATCGTGTATAATAATAATAATTATTATTGTTATCATTAATAATATTATTATACACTATATCTAATAATAGCTCATCATTTGAATATAACTTATCTTAAGGTTGATTTACACCTTTCTGGAGTACAGTAGTAGTATGCAGTCCACTAACTCAAAGTCAAACTACTCATAAATGGAAGGTGATTTATTCTAATCACACGATAACGTTGTGTTTTAATACTTGTCATAGCAGCGGTATTCTACAAATGATCTGTCAGTCTTATGTCCTGCACTTTTGACTAAAAAGAAAAAAAACATCATTAAATTAGCAATTTGTTATCTCTGTTGACATCTCCCCATTACTTGAAGATGTCACGAATAAATATTCTGGACCTGATAGCTACTTTGGCATTTCTATTAAGGGTGAGTGCCTTCTTTAAACTCAGCCATGGTGCTGCCTTATTATTACAGACCATAATGCAATTATTTCTGGGTAAACTATATTTTTTCTGTTTGTTTTTTAATTGAATTTATTTAAACAGACGAGGTGACGCTGTGTGTCAAAAACACATTTTCTGTATTATTCTGTAAAATGTAATTATCCTGTAAAGAAGTCAAATTTGTAATTGATTAAACTGATTGGAAAATTAATTAAAAACATGATAGTAGCATCTAAGTACTTTGTTAGAAGTTAAAAGTAAAAGGTAAAATTATCAAGTCAATTTAAGTCGATTATTTTCTTAGTTGTAGCATCATCAGCATGACACATATAGTCTGGAATTACTGAAGCAGTTATTGTATTTGTCCCTGTTGTTTTCTGTCTCATGAGCAAGTAGGTGCAACAGATCCAGTCATTTTTTGTTGTTGCTTCCTCTTGTTGCTACTTTTTGTTGTGAAGCTGTGAATGACTGCTCATCTTGCTGGTAGAACTGTGTAAAACAGACCGTATCTACTGTACATCATTCTGCATTATGAGCACTCGACTTTGTTGTCCACACATTTTTTTGGTGAGTCTGCTGATGTCTCTCCCACATGGTCAGTGCCATAAACCTTCATTCTGCTTCGCTGTGATGTAAAAATTGTCTCCAAAAATTTATTTCATTAATAATCAATTATTCACATCCCTTCTTTCTTTTTTCTTTTCTTTTGTAATGGCCTGATTATGATCAGGAATATACAGAAACTTTAATTGAAGAAAAAAACACAACACATTTTAGTCAACCCTGAATTCTCAGCCTCTCAAGTTAAAAGCCTCTTAAAGGTACAATTTTCGCCCACTGGCAAGGTTAATATTCAACGTTAATAATTCACAGCCACATGAGCTGTGCCTCCTGGAGTGCTGTCATTCTTTTAATGTCTCCTGTTAATTTGTTGGTATTATTTTCTCATCCTCTTTGGTCCCATCATAACTGACAGGGCCGCATGGTGCCACCTGCCGATATCAGACTGTCATCAGGCCAATGACAATCAATGTCAGTTTCAACTGTTGTAAATTCTGTTATGAATGGCAGTCTGCATGTGTGTGTGTGTGCTTGGTTCCTTGCAGGAGGAAGGTAGAAATCATGCACACGCACAGTCTGTTCACACTGCTGGGGGAGAGGCTGATGATGCACACCAACACTGTTTCTATCACCACCTACAACACTCTGTATGAGGTAGGTGACTGTTCGGCAGTAGCTCATTCACACTGCATCACTATAGCAACGTACACGAGGTGATGCCCTTTCAGCCTATTTGGAGTTGCCAGAATTTAAGTGATTGTTGTGGCGATTAATTGAAGACTGTTGATCTTCTGTGCAGATTTTGACAGAGCAGGTCTGCACTCAGGTGGTTCACAAACCTCACCCTGAGCCTGACTCCACTGTCAAGATCCAGAATCCCAGTAAGTACAGAAACACTGTAACCTTCATCTCTCTGTCCCTCTGTGCGCTTTGGTCTGCCAATTATGCAAGGTTGTTTTAATGAGAGTAAACAAACAACAACAAAGGCTGAAGTCAGAAGCAGACACTGCTGCCATCTCCCACTTATTGATCTGCAGCACACTCTCCCTTCCCTTGTATTTTTCTCTTTTATTCAAAATACTTCTCCTACTCTTTCATCTCATTCTCTCTCCCTTCCTCTCACCATTACCCAATTTTTGCCTCCCACCTAGTGATTCTAAAGGTAGTGGCAACCCTGTTGAAGAACTCCAGTCCGAGTGCTGAGCTGATGGAAGTCAGGAGACTCTTTCTTTCCGACATGATAAAACTCTTCAGCAACAGCCGTGAAAACCGCCGGTAAGAACATATAAATGAGGTCATTTGCTTCTTACAACATAATGATTGTTAAATTTATATGTTGAGCTGATGCTGCAGCCCTACTTACATGCAGCTGTTTGTGTTGTGTACTAGCTGCCTGCTGCAGTGCTCTGTGTGGCAGGACTGGATGTTCTCCCTCGGATACATCAACCCCAAGAACCCTGAGGAGCAGAAAATAACGGAGATGGTTTACAACATCTTTAGGATCCTACTTTACCATGCCATCAAATATGAGTGGGGAGGGTGGAGGGTCTGGGTTGATACCCTGTCCATCGCACACTCCAAGGTGAGAATGGGATGTTTTAATAAACAGACCTTTTAATAAATTGACGGACAGTGTGTCAAAGGTACAGTATTTTCTGCTAATCATATATCCACAGTAAACATCAAACTTTGGTGTAAGAATCTTTGAGTTACAATTCATTTTCTTTTTCATGCACATGCAGTCATTGTTCTTCTTTGTCCTGTGGATTAATATTGACTTACTGAAGCTGTAATAAAAGCTGAACAAAACTGTATATTGATTGGTACATATTGACTGTTTAAAGAATGGCAAGGTCCAGAATGATTCATCAGAGATTTAATTTTCAATAACTGTTCCCAATTCCTCTTTTTTTTTTCATTGTTCCGTGGTGGAAATTTAACTCACCCATTCGCCCATGGCTGTGCAAAGTGAAGTAACATTATGGATGATGGTGTAATTGCCCCGTTAGGCTAGTGTCCTAGTTTTATCCATCTGGCCTGCACATAGTGCAGATGATCTATGATCAAGAACTACCCAGTGAAGACATAATTGATGTGCAGGTTAACTATTGTCGATGCGTATGTTCTGATCACATATCCAATTATATCTCCACCATCTGTCACAGGTGACCTATGAAGCCCATAAGGAGTACCTGGCTAAGATGTATGAAGAGTACCAACGTCAGGAGGAGGAAAACATGAAGAAGGGGAAGAAAGGCTCTGTGTCCACCATCTCTGGGCTTTCTGCTACACCCGCCCCTGTTGTTAATGGAAACCTGGAGATTGATGACAACTCCCAGACGCAGACACCTGAGAGCGAGGTGGAGTACAGCGAGGGGGCTGGCGGAGACTCACGCAACCTCCTTGCAGAAGGTGCTGTGAAGCGACCCAATGGAGAAGCCCTGACACCTGGGGAGCAGAGTGCTGTTCCAGGTGTGAGGGTGGAAGTCCATGACCTGCTGGTGGACATTAAAGCAGAGAAAGTAGAGGCCACAGAAGTGAAGCTAGATGATCTTGACTTGTCTCCAGAAGGCCTGGGTGGAGGTGTAGGTGGAGGAGGTGGGGGTGGAATGGAGAATGGACCTCTAGTAGAGGTGGACTCGCTCCTGGATAGTGCGTACTGCGCTGTAGTTCAGAACCTGAATGGGAATCTGGCCCCTAAAGACGACACACCAGGCTCAGGGGTTGGGATGGGGTCAGGTTTGGGGCTTTCGGGTGTCACCCTTGAAGATGATGGCAACATGGGTCCACTCATCACATTGGCTGATGAGAAGGACAGTGTCCCGAGCAACAATGGATTTCTCTTCAGCAAGGTACGCTGAAGATTATTGACACTAATAAATTACAAAATTATCTGTGGAGTAACATTTTTGCCGTTTGACCTAGACTTTTATTTATTAAAAAAAAGATATTGCTTCACCCCATTCATCTTTTCCAGGTTGACGAGAAGCTGCTTCCAGCTCTGGCAGCTACAGATCCCCTTGTTCTGGCGAGTACAGACCAGACCACACCGTCCGGCCCAGTCCCAGCTCACTCTACCATCAGTGCCAGTGATGACCTGAGCTTGCTTGCCCATATGACTAGCTGTGGCTCTGATTTAACACAGACCCAGAGCCACTCATCTGGGGAACTTCCAGAGGATGGGCCCTTTAAGATCCAGAGCCCTCTTGCAGACATCAGCTCCATTGCTGAGGCTGAGAGCCAAAGCCAGATCCAGGGAGCCTCTAGATCAGATTTCCCAGAGGTAGAGGGCACATCTGGGGCAGAGGGAGAAGCAGTGGGGCTCAAGACTGGTGGAGACACTGCTAGCACCACCTCTGATACTGAGAGGTCAGATGATGGGAAAGACAAGGACACAAAAAAGATCCAAACTACTGCAACTACTCAGGTGTGTTCCGGTTTGTTGGTCAAGTAAGCTGTACCAAAGTTTATACATACAGATTGTTTCTCTTAAAATGTTACTTTACTTTTTTATCACCAATCACATGGGAAAACTGCAAAGTACATCCACAGTTTGATCTGTTGGTTACTGCCAACAGCCTTGATCAAGGGCACCTCTGTTGCAGTAAGGGGTGAGGGGGAAATTCTCATTCTCTTTTCTCTTTCACTTTTCCAGTCTAGAGGCTGGCTCTAGTTTAGGTGACTTTGATCAGCTTTGTGTATAGATGAGTGTAAAAGTTCAGCCAAGGACAGTTTGTCTGAGAAGAAAAGAGAAAAGCAGAGTGACTGCCCTCACATACTGTAAGCTGAGTTTCCCTAATAGATCACTGGATACAAAATAAGGACTTCCAGAGAGTCTTATGTCGTTTCTCTTATTAAATTGAATTTCATAACTGTATACAGTTATATATCAACACCAAGTTTTATATTAGACCTTAAAGATCCATTCAAAGCCCTCATATCTTTGCTTGACTCCACTTTTAAGGCCCTTCAAGGTCGTACTGCAGCCCAGTTGGAGCGGGACCTACGAGTTGATCTTGGTTTCAGAGGCATGCCCATGACAGAGGAGCAGCGGCGGCAGTTTAGCCCCGGCCCACGCACCACCATGTTCCGCATCCCAGAATTCAAGTGGTCTCCCATGCACCAGAGATTGCTCACTGACCTGCTGTTCGCCTTGGAGACTGATGTGCATGTGTGGAGGAGGTGAGTTAGAGCATTTGAGGTGTGTTTCTCATGCAAATCTGGGACAAAATTAGCATAGCTTGTACAGGTTATGATATTTACACAGTAGTTTTAGATAACTCTCTGATATGTTAATGTACTATAACAACAAGTTATCTCATAAGCTAACACCGCTAGCACTTACACCTTGTTTTCAGTGCATCTCTATTGATCACACATGTATTGAAAATTAGTTTAGATTTAAGATATTCAAAAAGTGAACTGATATTTACAATGTTTACTTACTTTGCATTTTAGCCACTCCACCAAGTCAGTAATGGATTTTGTGAACAGCAATGAGAACATCATCTTCGTCCACAACACGATCCACCTCATTTCTCAGATGGTGGACAACATCATCATCGCCTGTGGGGGCATCCTGCCTCTCCTGTCTGCTGCCACTTCCCCTTCTGTAAGTGGCTCTGCTCTACCCCTCAGTGGAGGGAGAGAAAACTGCAGCTCAACGACTGCTTAATAGGACCGTAACTCGGGTGTTAATGCAACAAACAAACACAAACATTGCAGAATCTGCTAAAGCTGATTCCCTCTCATGCTCAGGGCAGTGTGATTGAATAGGTTAAAGAATTTCTTGTAACTATTATTTTGGTGATTTATTTTAACCTAGATAGTCATGGTAGATCACAAATGACTTTAAGCCTTACAGATTATAATTTAAACCTTAAACAAAAAGTTTGGAAATTAATTAAAAATGGTCTAACTAATTAAAACTTTAAGACAATTTCCTGGATTCTTCTCATCTGTATTTCTGTATATTTTATTGTTCACTTAACGCTTAACGCTGCACAGTATTTTAACCTTTATTTGATATTTGTTCTAATACTTTTAATTAACAATCTTTTTCATTTGATAGTTCAATAACCTATTTAATTTTAATCATTTTTCTTTTTTCTTTTCCTCTCTGTGTTACATGTATTCTGTGTATTTTCTTGTCTTTTTTGTCCTCTGTTTTTGTCTGTTTTTGCATGTGCAGAGTTCTAAGAGTAGTGCCAACACTGTAAGTTGCGGTTTCTTCCTCTCTTTTTATTCTACTAATACTTTGTTCTGGTTTATTTACCATTGTAACTGGCACTAACCCTTGCCTGTCTGACATCCATAGTGTTTCTATTTGTTGTGCTCCTTTGCTGCTAATCAGTAACCCCTCTCTACTGTTTGTATTGTGGGTATGCGTTGATCACTCTATGTATTTTGTTCTAAAAGATATAATATTCTAACCATGTTAGAATATTATACAAATGAAGGCTAAAACATCAGTTGGTGGATCGATGATGATAAATAGAAAAAAGTCATTCTTTAACCTATTTAGAGGTGAATATAGATATACAGTAAATTTTATGAGATCACAAGCATGTTAGTTCTCCAAAAGTCCTTGGGGGTTGCATCTGCTAAGCCTGTCCCATTTTTATCAACACTAAAGAAGGCAGGAGGAGTCGGACCCCAGAGGGGGTCAAAGAGAGAGGAGGTGACCCCCCTTCCTGGGGGAGGAGGCGCAGGGGGAGAGGTGCGTAAAAAGCCTAAGACTCGCACCATCACCAGAAGAGCTAAGAGCACCCAAGCCCTTCTGTCCTCACCTTGTTTGTCTGTTATTCCCCAAATGTACACTCACTTCTGTTGACGAGCCTCCAGATGCTTGCACTTTGTCGACTCTCCACAGCCCTGCACTTCCTGCTTAGTGAAGCAGAGACACAGCAAACCACACTTTTGGTTTGGTAGCAGGTTTTAACCCCTGCCATGTTTCAATGTCAGTACACTGAAAATATGGTAATTAAATACAGGTTGATGCGAAAAAGGGAACTTTAATGTAAAATATATTCTAGACTTGCTTTACTTGTCTCTACACTGCTACTGTCATGATCCCACTGTTACCATTAACTGTGTGTCATCAGGCTGTACTTCCTCTGTGTTGTGTAGAACACCTCATGTTGCCAGATTACATCATATTTCGCTCAACCAGCATGATATTTAAGGTTTTGCTTTTCACATTTGTTGGTAAACCAGCCTTGACTGTTGTGGTTGTGCTTATCTCAAACCCGGCTGCACCGATTTTCTAAATGTTGCTTCTAAACAGAGGGTCACCGCCTTTTTTAAAACTACTGAGAGAGAATCCAGTTGATTGTGTTTACGTGCTAGTTTTACACTGAATAACTGGCAAGCGTGTGTGTATCTTTCCTCCCTTTCCCAGACGGAGTTGGAGAACATTGAGGCGACACAGGGCATGTCTTCAGAGACAGCAGTCACCTTCCTGTCACGTCTCATGGCCATGGTGGATGTGTTGGTGTTTGCCAGCTCCCTCAACTTCAGTGAGATTGAAGCAGAGAAGAACATGTCTTCAGGGGGACTGATGAGGCAATGTCTCCGCCTGGGTGTGTGCTGGTTTGATGTAATAAACTGTGACCAAACTTTAAAACTGTTGGTTCTGGGTTTCGAATCAGACTTATGATGTTGAGTGAGGCTACAACTAATCCTGCTTTTCATTGCTGATTAATCTGTTGATTAGTTTTTCAATTAATTTTTGAATCTATAAAATGTTTTTTTGCTTTTAATTTAATTAATTAATTAGAATTTCCCAGAGATGATTGTTTTTATTTTCAACTAACATTGCAGAATCCAAAAATGTGCATCAACAAATAACGATGGAACATAACAGCAGCTGTTCACATTTATAAGTTGGAAACAGCAAATTGAACATTTCTGCTTGAAAATAAATTTGAAAGCAGTTGAAGTAGAATCTTCTATCATTTGACATCAGTTAATTATTTGTTTAATTTAGCACTTCTACAAAACATTCTTGTTTTCGAAATATTATGGTGAAGACAAGCGAAACTAACTTTTTAAGCAAAAATATGTAATAGTTAAATATAAGAAACTGTGGCTTATAAGAAACGTTCATCTTTAGAACATTGTGATAAACATTTTTACTATTTTGTGGTGTTTTATATAGACTAAATGAAAATAAACAGCAGATTAATCTATAATGAAAATAATAATTAGTTGCCTTGGAGCTCTATATTTGATTTTAAATTGCATGTCCATACGTGTATATCCTCAGAACAAATATATTTACCCTTCCGTAATAAACCACACAGACAATAACAAACACAATGAACAATCACACGCACACTCAAATGTTTCTCCAGCAGAGTTGTACATGGAAAGTAGACTCCTCCATCATTATGTATGATACTTACATGGTTCTTCCCTACCTCTCTGTCTCCATCAGTGTGCTGTGTGGCAGTGAGGAATTGTCTGGAGTGCAGGCAGAGACAGAGAGATCGAAGCTGCAAGTCCTCCTTAACCAGCAGCAAGTCACAGGACAGCCTCCATAGTGCCTCCACTACCAGCAAGGTATCACACACACACCAATGAAATACACATCGTGCTCGTAACACTTAACATCTCTCACAGACACATGCATATGTATGACACAACACATTTGGTATTCTGCCTTCCACATTTAGCAGGATCCAGACAGACTCCTGCAGGATGTTGACATCAATCGTCTCCGAGCTGTGGTTTTCAGAGATGTGGTAAGCATGTACCAGTGTATTTTTAGTGTGTGCTGTATTTGTCTGGTTATAAATATAAGTAGAAGAATATTTGAGCGTTTTGACTGGATACTCGTGTGTGTTATTTTACTGTAGGATGACAGTAAGCAGGCTCAGTTTCTGGCGCTGGCAGTCGTCTACTTTATCTCAGTTCTCATGGTATCTAAGTACCGGGACATTTTGGAACCCCAGCGAGAGATTGGTAGGTCCACCAGCCTTTCAGGGAGAAGCATCCGCCATGAGATAAACTCCCCAACCAGTACAGGTGAATCTTCTTTTTCATTTTCTGCAATATCATACAATATTAGAGGGTAATCGTGCATGAGCCAGTGGTGACTCATCGTTGAATGCAGAATTCAGGCGAACAGCGATGCCTTTGTCAAGAAAATTAGAGCAAGAAAGATGGTGAAGGAGGAGAAGAAAGAATGGTATTACAGTATCTGAGAGAGAAATTACAGCTTATGAGTAGAGGAAAATAGCTGAACTTGACATGTTAAAAATTATCTTGTGGAATTTCTTACAATGCATTGTACAAAACTGTGCAATTACATCACCATTTATACTTATATATA
>JAUBNQ010000006.1:14806155-14820324 GCA_032353495.1 Ctenopoma kingsleyae | reverse complement strand
TATATATACACATATACATAAAATAACATTGCCTGTTTTATGTTTTCCTTATTCCTACAGAGCACCCGTCCACAGCTTTCTCTGACCGTGACAAACAGACCCCCACTCCTGTGGACGATTCTCCCCGGGCCGGCCTCCCCCACACAGACTCAGGCATCGGAGAGGAGGGCCACGCGGCTGGGTCCCTGAATGGCTCGGAGATGGGTCTGGGGCTTGGCCTCAGCCTTGTGGGGAGAGAGACAGACAGGGACATGGGAGTGGGAGGAGGTGGGGGAGGGGGCACAGATCTGCTGTGTAGTCTGTCGTCCGACATTAGGAGGTCACGGGAGAGCCTTCTGGATTCTCCCCACAACCCCAGCTGCACCCCCAACCCCAGCCAAGCCCCACCCTCATCCATTTCCAGCATTAGTCAAACAAACAAAGGCATCAATGTTAAGGTGGGTCTGTAGGACCTTCATTCAGACCTGTCTGTTTATATCCAGATATATCTAACTTAGGTTCTGGGAAAAGCTGTAGATGACACAGACATGATAAATGTGCAGTCAGGAAATGCATTTGCATTTGCTCAACTCTATTTAGGTCACATGCTTCCTTGAGCACCTTAAATGTGGTTTGAATGATCAATCTCTACTTTTAGCTGGAACACCTGAGTTGGATTTTAATGCAAGTCTGAATAGGAAAACATGCATACTTTTATTTTTCATAATTTATATACTAAGAGTACTGCTGGATAAAAAACATTTTATCAACAATAATGTCCTGTAAAATAAAACTAGTTAATTCATTAAACTCCCTCACAGTTTCAGTAGCTTTTGTAGTCACCAGTTTGTTGATCTCTCTGAAATGCAGGAGATCCTGAAGAGCTTGGTGGCAGCACCAGTTGACGGTGGGGAGCTGGGACAGGAGTCTGGACCAACGCCCTATCACCCAGACCCTGCACTGAAGACACACCCTATGCTGCCCATGCAGTTCCACTCCTTTGACAGGCCAGTCCCAGTTACTGTTTGACAAGAAGCAGCAAAACAGACACACATGCTGGAGATGGAACACAACCTAACAAATCGATCACCAAATCATTTTTTTCAGCCTAAATTGATTTTTTACAGATGCATATTGGTACACTGTTGTTTGTCAAGTTGCTGTACATCAGCTGTGGAAAAACAGTGGATGCTGGAATTTATTTATTTATTATCATCCAGAAAATTCCACTTTGAACAAATCTCTCTGGAGAGTGACATTGACAATGTGTTTTTACTGGGTAGCAGTTACATTTATTTTTGTGAATGAAACTCCAGATAATACAAATATGAATTCAGCATTCAGTAGATTTTAAATGAACTCTGAACTACATATCTGTGAAAACCAGTTTCAGAATATTTTTATATAATCATATAGATCCAGAGATATTGCTGCTGCATGTTGTCATGTCACTGCACATGATGGGATATAAACAATCTGCAGAGGAGTGTTACATTTTTCCCTGTTGTCTAAAGTGTAAACATGTATATGACTCGTATCTCCTGTGAGTCACTTAGTCTCCAGCTGTGTGGCAGTCCTTGTGAGTTAAGCTATCGATTGAACAAACTGTGCATAATAGATGGATGTCTCTATGTGCTGATGTATCAGACCCATCTGACCTGTTCAGACAGCCTTGATTGATATAATTCATGAGTTCAAAATAACTAATAGCAAATACATAGTTACTGCACTAACAAACACTACATCAGCAGTATTCTTAAAGTTCCCATTTAAATTGGATTGAAGCTGAAGGAAATGACATATTGGATATATGGATAAATTAGCAAGCCATTTACACCATCCATATATTTAATGGTTACATCAATTTAACACTGATAGTAGCTAGTGTGTACACACAACATTTAACACAAATAAATTTCATAGATTTGTGATAATTACTGTGTATTTTTGACATTAAAGATACTTCCCAGTGAGGATCCCTCATAGCTGTTTCCATCACAAATGCCATGTTCATTTTATAGATTAACAACTAGAATCCAAAAACAGACTTCTGCAGGTTAAATAAAATAACTGAGCTCTAGATATTATTACCTTATAGTGGCATAAATCAACAGAAAACATACCTGCACATCTGAAGCTGTGGTCTCATGTGTTTTCATGCCCTCTGGGCACTGTCCAAGCCACAGAGCCAGGAAATCACTGGGGAGCTTTTAATAATCAATATCAAGCATGCACGTTTGTCTTTGCGTTATCTTTGCGTTTTATCTCTTACAGGAGTGTTGTGGTTCCAGTCAAAAAGCCACCACCTGGCAGCCTGTCAGTCAACACAGTGGGCACACCCACCACTAGTGGAGCAGCTTCTGCTGGCAGCACACCAAATATTTTTGCTGCTGCGACAGCAACACCCAAAAGCATGATCAACACTACAGGTGAGAAATAACGAGAAATAATATAGTACACATGTATGTATTGGATATTTGAAGTCATACAAATATTATGCTGCATATGTTCAGCCTTTAAAAAAAGGCAGCAAACAGACACCTGCAGTATGACAAAAATGTTTATGTGAAGGACCTCCAGCAATTCAATGGCTGCTTGATGAAGCAAGGTTGAATTTCTTGTCATTAAAAAACTTTTTTGATGGTTTCCACTTCTGTCCCTAGGCAGCCAGGGCAAGCTACAATAGAAACACACTGAACAGACAGTGCCTGCAGAGCCTTCCATGATTAGGTTTGACCTATTTAAGGGCCAAATAAATGAAGCTGCAGACAGCACAGCAAAGTGCTGAGCAAGTGTGAGATATCTTAACAAAGCTGTTAACAAGAAAGTTCTCCCATACTGCACAATGTACATGTGACACCGCTCACATTTGTTGTACCATGAAAAAAAAAACATGCAGAGAAAAATGTATATTAAATATTCTTTGACCCAGCTATTGTATTAAATATGAATACATTTAGAACAACAAGGTAAGAATCAAATGCACATCTGCTGACATGCAGATTGGTGCTGTTCTACACAGCATCATACTCAGCAGATCCTTTGTAGCAAAGGGGATTTGTATTCAGTGCTTTGTCAGCCTGTCAGACATTGTACTGTATCATACATGCATAATGGACAAGGAGGGTATTTGTTCTCTGGAATGGATTCTCTATATTGATTGCAAAGCTATTTTCACAAATGGAGGACATTACCAGAAGACAAGCGGCCGCATGTCCGATGAAATACTATCCAAATTGAATTTGGTCGCGGCTGATCAGGACATTAAAACATTTCCTATGTTATTATCCTGCACACTAATCTTGGCCTCGCTGGACTCATGTTACTATAATGCTTGTCATATTTTTCATCACTCTCCCTGCTGTTTCTGTCCTATCTAGGTGCTGCAGACTCTGCATCCTCTTCCTCCTCCTCCTCTTCGTCATTTGTCAACGGCGCCACTAGCAAAAATCTGCCAGCAGTGCAGACGGTGGCACCCATGCCAGAAGACACTATGGAAAATATGAGGTCCGCGCTCTCACCGTCACAAAAGCTCTTAAAAGCCACTCACTTTTTTCCGCTTTTTTTTTTTTTTTCCTCTTTTTGGCTTTTGTTTTGATGTTGCCTGTTTTCTTGGGTTCCTGTCCCTTTTCCATTTCATTCCTGCCCCTATTTCACTTCACACTTATTGTAGGTTTTCATCCTTCCTAAAGAATTCTCACCAGCAGTTGACTCTCACAGTCATCTCTGATATTTTATAGTGAAGGTAGATAACTTTTGGCTGGAATTGGAAACATCTAAGGTGCACCTACATCCTTTTTTTTAAAAACATTTTTGATATTATATCTTTTTTTAGGAGCAATGCAAAAGACTTTCTGACATGTTAAGATAATGAATCACTTCAAACAAAAGAAAAAAATAGAATTGCTAATTTGACAGTACTTGGTGACAAATTAATAAAAATCAAAAGTCACAAAATATTCAGTTCAGCATTGAGTTAGATAAAAGATTTAAGAAAAATACGACTGTTGGTTTTTATGGCCTATAGCAATCAACTAAAAATAACAGTCCTCTCAAAGCTGCTGAAACTGCTTCATCTGTAGTAACTCACACATTCGTATATTATGCTAAAATGCACACATACTGCCCACACATCTTCATCCGTCCACACTGTGATACTGTTCATTCCTGATATGGCAGCTGTGTTTTTATGTCACAATCACAATCTAGAGTAGAGCAGAGTATGAAAGTATCACTACTTATTAATCCAGGTTTAAACTCAGCAGTTGTGATATATTTCAGAGCACTTCTCATAAACATAAGTCTGTATTTTATTTGTGTTTCCATACTTTTTGTAGGTATCTGATGCTCAATAATAAAATATACTATAAGATCATCAGGAAAATGACCCTGTTAATAACTAGGAAATAGTGTTACAAGAATTAGTACTACATCATTTGTTTGAACTATGTAGGTGTTTGTACTATAAAATTTCTGTCTCTCACCTTAGACGTGGTAGACAATTTGTTGTCACATATGCAGTTACGTGCGCTTCTCAAAGCACACACACATATGAGTGTGTCGGTTTGTGTGTGTGTATGTGTTCCTTAATCAGTGTGCATGTCTGTACATGTGTGTTTGTGTGTGTGTGGTTTGTATTGCAGTGCCTATTGTGAGGTGGCGCAGTGTGCGCTGCGCAGCGGTCAGACGCCCCCTGAGCTCAAGTCTTTTAGCTCTCTGGCAGGCTTCCAGGCAGCTCCCCGAGATGCAGGACAGTGCTTTAGGCAAGGAGATACTCGTCCTGTTCCCCCCTTCCCTTGCCCCACCTCCACCACACACCCTCTGCTACGCCCAGCCACTACTAAATGTTCCCTGAATGCCATGCAAGAAAGGACAGAAACATGTGCTAACAGCTTCAACACTTTGTTTTAGTCCAACAACAACTCATGTTTTTACTGACTATAAGTTAGTCAACTCTGTCACTTCTGGCATGATGGCTTCTCACACTAACCCCAAACTCAAGATCAGACCTGAGTCAAGCAGTCTTTGCAAATAAATTGTTCCATAGGTTTGCTTAAACCAACCTTAATGCTTGTTTTAACCTCCACTGCAACATTCACAAAAATCACTCACAAGTCACTGCGGAGGTTAAAACAAAATTAAGATTTGTAAACGCTAGTGACTCAGGTGTCTTTCAGAAATCACACGCTTCTAGGGCCACTGCCATCATGGCTCCATATTTTAGTCTGCTGTATTGTACTTGTCCTACTTTACTTTCTCTATTCGTTAACTCAACACAGAATAGAAAAGTACTGAAGTGTGCACATGAAGTATACCTGTAGACACGCAAAGGCACTACGATAAAGACGTGTAGCATTTACAAGCTAAGATACAACACATACATTATTTTCCAGTGCAGATTAAAATAAGGACAGTTTTTGCAGGTTAAGCTTCTGTTGCACTTCGAGGTTCACTCATCTTACAATGCTAAGATAACTGTAGCAAAGTTGTTGTATTTTCTACCAGTACTAACCCAGGCATAGCGCTTTCATTCCAAACCACCATTACTCTCTGATTGTGGACACTTTGTGTCGTCTGTGTTCATTTCGGACATTTTTCTTTCTTTCTTGTCTCTCAGCTTGACTTTTTCCCTCCTTTCATTCTGTGTAATTTGTCCTGTAATTGCTTTCTTGCATGTTTTGCTCTTTTCCCACTCACTGTATGTCCCTGAGTTTTTCCTTCACATGCTCTTCTACCCTAATCTGTATGTTGCTTATTTTCTCTTCACTCCTATTCTCTTCATCTTTCTCTCACTTTTTTTCACCACAGTATCACCACCAAGCTTGAGCGTGCTCTGGAGAAGGTGGCCCCCCTGCTGAGGGAGATTTTTGTGGACTTCGCCCCCTTCCTGTCCAGGACGCTGCTGGGTAGCCATGGGCAGGAACTGCTCATAGAAGGTACAGGTGCTGTACACGGCTCCTTTTTCTCTAACTGGCGTCTCTCTGTCTCCCCATTAACTGTCCCTCACCGTGATGTCTGTGTAAAAGACACGAGCGCGTGAACAAGTGTACTTGTGATTAGAGTCAATGAATGAGTGAATGTCTGAGCTGGCTGCTTCACTCATACGTCCAGCAGGTATGAAATGCATATTTTGCATTATTTTCAATCAGCTAGCTAGGTAATGTGAGCATGTTTAGATGAGATTATGCTCAATTTTAACATTTATACTGCTGCAGTAATAGATTTCTACTAAATGTGATGCATTCCTCCCCCTGCCCACCTGCTTCCTGTCGTCCTGTTTTCATGACCCACTGTCTCTCTGTTGATCTCACCCTCTCCTCATTGCCTGCTCTCTCTCATCTCCTCCTCTCCTTTCTTCTCCCTTGTCTGTTTTCTCTGCTGTTTGTTCATGTCTTCCCTGTGGCATGTTTTTTTTTTTTTATAAAATTGCCTATGATGACTGTATACAATAGCAGAAACCACTGACACTACAGTGTCTTCTTTGATGATATTTTTGTGTCTCGCTGTATATGTGTGTCAGGGAGAAAGAAAGAGAGGCTCCTGACTGTGCTGTATGTCTTTTGTGCTGCAGGTCTGGTGTGTATGAAGTCAAGCACGTCTGTGGTGGAGCTCGTAATGCTGCTGTGTTCTCAGGTTAGTAGCTTCTCACCTCTCTGTCTTCTCCCCACTGTCCTCACACAAATGATCCATTTAGTCTGAAACTAACCTTAACCCTAATATGTCGTGTTCCTTGAAGTTTCTCTTTTAGACCCATAGCAGTCTGCTGAATTGATTGCACAGGAAACTGTCGAGTTATTGATTTGCCCTGTGAGGCTACGCAGTGAGCGCATTGCAGATGTAATATAATATCAGCTTGCATGCATCATCACACCATAGTTTTTCCTAATCATCATGGCCGCGGACACAACTTCCCATTATTTTTGTGGTGCTCAATTTTGCTTTTAGGAATTACATTAAATCACAAAGGCATCACAACTTAATTAAAAAAATAGCAAAAAGTCATTTATCTAAAATGAATTTAAAACCGTTATCTCTATTTTCCTAAATAACACTTCAAGACCCAGCGATAGCAAGAAGCACTTACCAATTCAGAGTCTTCCCCTTATGTCGTAGGTGACCAATGTTCTTTTTCTTTTATGTTATGAAATTTGTCTTCGAACTCATCTCTGTTTTGTTGGATGCTGGCTTCTTGTAAAAGCTCTTGTCCTCGGATGAGTTCCTCAGTTCTTCCCTCATGCTTTTCTCTACAGTGGTCTCTGCTTTCTTCTGTTCTCTCTTCTTCCTCCATCTTCAAATGTACCATCAGATCCTGGTTTTCTGGTCTATTTTAACTCAGAGTTTCGGTGACAACTGCTTTCATCTTCTGTGATGCTCTTCATGCCCTTTCCTCTTACCACTCCCTCTCCTTTCCCTCTCCTCCACTTTCTTGTCTGGGTGCTCGTCAGCATGTATAGTATTACCCCTGGCTACGGCCTTGTCTGCCATTAGAGGCCCGGGAGAGCACACCCTAGCCCAGATATTGATCCTCTGAATGGGGGGATGTAACAGGAGATGCTCCCATGTGTCCTTCACAGCCTTAAGAGCTAGTGAAGCTAATGGAGCTCTGATAGTTTTGAGGCTTTCAACAACACTCTCATCCTTCTCTACTCTCATATGCACAAACACATAAGACATCGTAACTCACAGTATCTAGCTTTTATAGCTGTTTCTTCATCCTAATTTGAAATAGTTTTTGCCAGTATACTACATTAGTGATGGCAACTAAAGAAACTGTATTTTCTGTTTATGAATAAAACAAATTTTATCTTGGTATTAACGTACTGATCAACTGATTAACCATAACAACACAGTAACAGTAGTACTTCCAAACAGTTGGTCGGGTTATGACTATTTCAGATATTTAACGTTTGAATGTTTGATTTAGATTGATTTATTTAAAGTCTGCCATATTCAGACATTTAGACCTGGATATTGCTCTATAAACATGTCATACATAAATTTCGTGTACTTCATCAGTGTAATTTTGATGTGTCTTCTACTTGTAGGAGTGGCAAAACTCCATCCAGAAAAATGCCGGACTCGCCTTCATAGAGCTCATTAATGAGGGAAGGTAATCTGTCACACCGGTTATCACCCGAGAAAATTCCCTGTGATTCACACATTAACATCAGTACTGTTATCAGTGCTTAATAACTAATGGGTATGATTGAGCCCTAATGAGAACCTTGCCAGGATAAGTGCACAGTGCCATGTGTGTTCAGCAGGAGGCTGAATCATTAAAGTGCAGTTAGTTTACAGCTGATTTGTGCTGGTCTATTTTCAGAGCCTGTAGTGTTGTTTGTTTTAGTCCAATGTGTTTAATTAGCAGAATACAGAAAAGATAATACACATCAAGAGAAAAAAAATCAAGGATGCAATACTATTGTTTAACAATGCTGCTTAGCTCTGCAACGAACCATCGACTAGTCTTATTGATATCATTTAGAAAAGGTTGGAGGTGTTGCCGGCTCTCACTGTTGTCACTTCAGCATGTTTCTCACTCTGTTACCAGACTTCTGTGCCATGCCATGAAGGATCATATTGTGCGTGTTGCCAACGAAGCAGAGTTCATCCTGAACAGACAGAGGGCTGAGGATGTGCACAAACACGCTGAATTTGAGGTACACGCACAGAGCTCCACTTTTTTATTATTATTATTATTATTTTTATTTATTTTTACATGTTTGTGTATTGTTTCCTTTACAATTACAGTCATCAGTTGTGTGATCTAACATCATCAACTGTCTATAAAGTATTCACATATGAGACACCATTAAAGCTTGCCGGTAAAAACCCATATGAAGTGGCTAATATGTAATACTCTTTTTTGCGCATTTTCATCTCCTTATAAACACACTCTCCTGTTCTCTGCCAATAATGCTCTTCGGCTTTTAATTGTTTGTGCTTCTGTTTTAACTCTTTACCTCGCAGTCTAACTGTGCCCAGTATGCTGTTGACCGGAGAGAGGAGGAGAAAATGTGTGATCACCTCATTAGTGCTGCGAAGCACAGAGACCACGTGACTGCCAACCAACTAAAACAGAAGATCCTCAACATCCTGACCAATAAGCACGGAGCGTGGGGGACAATGTCACAGAGGTGAGAGAAAGAACTACGTGTCAAACTGTTCTCTGGGTTATTTTAGATTACCGTTACACAAGATGTCATTTTCCTCCCATTGAATGCTCACATGGAAAAGAAAACAGCATCATATCACTTCGTTCATATCACTATATGTCATGTTACCACTGTTTATTATTTCTTCTATTTGTATTAATAGGTTAAATGCAGTAAGTCCCATCAACATTTCATGTTTTCGGTTTGTGGTGATGATCAGTTCTGAACAATTCAGCAGTCACATATAAGATGATTTTTCTAAAGCACGTGCATCACCTACAACACACACAGATACTGTACTGTAGCTGATTCCTAACACTGCAGCTGCCTGGAAGCTGTGTGAGACTGATCTCCTTATTTGGCACGGTCGCATACACACGTGAAATCAATGATTGCTTGTTATCCAGATCTGCCTCCAGGCTGGCAGCTAGTCTAAGGCCATGTGATTTTTAAATTGAAGGCATGTGACATGCAGCATCTGAAGCCTGTCGCCCTCATGTCACTGTTGATGAAGTAAATAGTTTACTGCAACATGCGGGCTGCTAATAAACACATCCTACACTCACATAAAAAAATAAAGTTAAAATGCATCTGACGCTTTCTGATCCCGATGATATTTTTATTATTTGTTCACAATAACAACATTTCTTCTTCACACTTGCAGGATTAAGATATTGATGTGATGGCTAGTCAAACTCACCCTTATAGTTGAAGACGGACCTTTATCTGAATATAGAATAACCTTTTTTCTGAAGGATATCAATTTTGGAATCATAAATGACACCTCTAACTTTAGCTACATCTCAACCTTTACCTTTATTGTCCGTGAAGGACATGTTCCTGTTTGCTTCCCACCACTGAAATTATTTATCCTTGCTCCTTCTCTGCTGCGTCTTCAGTCAATTGCACGACTTCTGGCGTCTCGACTACTGGGAGGATGACTTGAGGAGGAGACGGAGATTTGTGCGGAATGCCTTTGGATCCACTCACGCCGATGTGTCACTCAAAGCTCTGGATGACTACGGTGTGTAATGTTCACTGATGTTGCACTTGGTCAATACCTGCTCTTTGCATACACGAAACTCTCTCACACACACTTAAAAACACACTCACACAGGTACAGAAGAGGAAGAGGAGGCGCTGAAGTCGAAAAAGAATTTCCGCAGCCAGTCAGTGGTCACCCAGAACCCGGAGGCAGAATTAATGCTGGAGGGAGACGATGATGCTGTCAGCCTGCTGCAGGAAAAAGAGATTGACAACCTTGCTGGTAAGATGCATACACAGGCCTACGCACAAACACATACAGAGATACGGTGATACAGTACAACTGAACAGTAAATTATTTATGCGCTTTTGTTTTTAGTACGTTTCCGTCCAAGAATTTTTACCTCCAAAGGCAAGTTGGACATTAGGACGTTACGCTAATATACTAACAATCTGGCTGATTTATCTGACTCAAGAAGATTAAATCATTCTGTACTAAAATGAATGCTGATGCAAATCAGACCCCGTGCCTGATTTAATCCATTTATTCCAGACTTACACCTTATTGCATTGTTTACAACAAAAAGTAAAGTAGACAAAGCCTATAATCAACGTTCAAATTACTCTCTATTGTAATATGTGTCCTACCTGATTATTGCTTGTTACTGTTCTGTGTCATGATCTTGTCAGAGTTACAAGTACTTAAATTAACTTAAATTAAATTATTAACGTATAATATAATTATTAGAAAACTGGGCAATATATTCTATATTCCATTTTTCAGTATATTCCTACTTTTCATATAGCTCTCTTACTTGTATTATCAACATGTGCCATTTACTTATTTCTGGTCAGTCGTGATGTAAGCAATTTCCTCTGGGATGAATAAAGTTTTCTGATTCTGATTGTGATTAAAGTAGTAATACATAATACAACTATTTCCCCTAGGCCCTGTTGTTCTGAGTACTCCAGCTCAGTTGGTAGCTCCGGTAGTTGTGGCTCGAGGCACTCTGTCCATCACTACTACTGAGATTTACTTTGAGGTGGATGAAGAGGATCCTGCATTCAAGAAGACTGACGCTAAAGTGAGGATGAACTTCATTTCTTTGTCATCTTTCAGTGCAAGGGAAAGGAGATGATATTCAGGCCTCATTCTCTGTTACTTTTATTTACTTTATACAATTTCATATGTATAGTATATATACAGTATGTATTTCTTTTTGTTAACCTGAGCAGGTGCTGGCGTACTCAGAGGGTCTGCACGGCAAATGGATGTTCAGTGAGATCCGAGCCGTGTTTTCTAGACGCTACCTACTGCAGAACACAGGACTTGAGGTCTTCATGGCCAACAGAAGTAAATCTGCAAATATGTTTTTACTTTCATTAATACACTATTGTATGCATCAGCTGCCAAAAACCAAATGTGCATTAATCCTTTGTCATCACTTCAACTCATCAAACTATAAATATTTTATGGGTGGCAGGTTAACAAAGCTAGCAAACACTGTAGCTAAACTGTGTTTAGTTAATAACTTTTTTTTGGCTGTTTAATGAGCAAGGATCTCTAGAAAATCCTTGGTGCATAATCATAGTAATGCAACCAGCACATCAATACCTTTAAATGTTTTAGTAATTATTTTGTTTTTTGAAGAATAAGAAGTCAGAATTAAAATGTTCAAAAATGTTTAAAATTAAGCTCTGCAAGCTGTAAAGTATTTCCATTAAACATTCAGTGTAAATATTTTTAGGATAGTGCAGAGTGAAGTGCATATTAATGGGGTGCAGCCTCTTCATGTAAATGTGTTTTCTCTTGTGAATTTCCAGTGCTGTCGTTCCAAGTATGACACTCAATCTTTCCTCCTTCAGTGGAGTACTTTGTTACTGTGTGTTATAGTTCAGAAGGAAAAATACAAATGCTGCCTGTGCTCTAGGTTTAATTCCTATGCAGTAGCTCAAACTAATGTCCCAGTTTAAGACATATTTACCCAGTGTGCAACATGAAAACATGAGTTGTTATGGTCGGTGAATGACTCAGTGTTTTCAGCACATTAACTATATGTTGTCACTTCCTTTCTCCAGCGTCTGTGATGTTTAACTTCCCTGACCAGGCCACAGTCAAAAGGGTGGTCTACAGTCTCCCACGGGTGGGGGTAGGAACGAGTTATGGCCTGCCACAGGCCAGGTAGGTGCAAGGTGTAATCAGCTGCTTCACCTCTTTTCTGGGTTGGAGCGGCGTTTTCTCTTTTGATGAAAACAAAGGCGAATCTGTTTCAACATGTGTATTTGTGCCCGTCCCAGGCGGATTTCCTTGGCAACCCCACGTCAGCTCTTCAAGTCGTCCAACATGACGCAGCGCTGGCAGAGGAGAGAGATCTCCAACTTTGAGTACCTCATGTTCCTCAACACTATTGCAGGTAAGGTCTGCCTTCAGTCATGATGTATGAGCTCTCATTCTGCTGCTATTGTGGATCTCAGCATCTAAATACTATATAAACCAGTTAGTAGTCAAACACACAGCCTGTCTAATTTAGTCCTCCCTGTTCTCAAACCAAACACTGAATTATTTGAAAGGATGCTTCCAATTTCTTTCATTTTCTCTTTTTCTGCTGTGTAATGTCATTCTGCAGCTTATTTGTTGTGAACATTTTACTAATATGATCTTTTTTAGTCTGCCTTGATGGATTATTTGGGGCTTTGTAGTTGCACACGTATTTTTTGTCTTCATGCATAAAGAAGCTTATATGTAAACATACTTACTGAAAAGACCAGATAAGAAATATGTATACATTTTGAATAAGATTAATCTTTGTCAGCTACAGTAGCAGCTTGGCTGCAGTTTGCAAAATAGCAGTCACAACTGTGTCATTGTAAAAACTACATACAGAAAAATGTGGATGTTTGAATGGAGCCAAAATGACAATCGATGATGTACAAGTATTGAAATGAAAATATTCACTGCAGCTACTCATTTGATGTTTTAATGTTTTATTTCTCTTAGAAGATGTTGAATACTTTATGTAAGCTGGCATGTAGCAGTTTATGCTTCATGTAACAGCCTATGCTTTTATGGCTCTCACTGTTGGATCAACTTTTTTCACATTTACATACAACTTTGCTTGATGTAATTGTAATACCAGCCTGGTGCTTTATCTTTTCTCAGATGCTAGATTCAATAATTAAATGTTTAAGCATGAGTCTGATTATATTACGTGTGGAGATTTTGAAGCCCCAGAAATTAGTTGCAGTTGCTTCTCTTCTTCTCTTGAAAGTGTGCATGACACCACTGAAACAGAAAAATGATGCATCTATATTCACTTTGTCATTTTTTTTCCTTACTTGTCCACCTTTTGTGCCTGCAGGGAGGACCTATAATGATTTGAACCAGTACCCTGTCTTCCCCTGGGTCTTGACCAACTATGATTCAGAGGAACTCGATCTCACACTACCTGGCAACTTCAGAGACCTCTCCAAGGTTAGAGCATTCAGACACTCAAGCACCTTTTCCAGTGAATTGTGTTTGTACTACTGATATGTCATAAAGCCAAAAAAGTAAGCAGTACCACTCACATACAGTAGGCTTTGAAGGAACTTGTCTTTGTTGCATTTTCACCAGAGTACAAATGAAATAAAACCACATAATATAAAAGCTGTTGATCTGATTTCCAGTTTTCTTACCTATAGAAAACACAGTAAAGCTTGTTAGCTTTACTGTCCAAATGTTGACCACTGTACAGTATGATATGTTACTGTCTGAACACAGTAACAAGGAAGTGCATTTATGGTTTCTTGTATAATTGTTGTCATAAGCTGATTACTTCTGTCTGGTTTCTTCTAGCCAATCGGCGCACTGAATCCCAAACGAGCAGCGTTTTATGCCGAGCGCTATGAGACGTGGGATGATGACAGCGTGCCTTCTCACCACTACACAACCCTATACTCCACTGCTCATTCCACACTCATGTGGATGCTCAGAATAGTGAGTAGCCACTTACAACAATTACATCCAAACGTAGTCATGTGGCGCTTTTGCCCAAATCAATTTACAAGTGAG
>JAUBNQ010000006.1:14794101-14806055 GCA_032353495.1 Ctenopoma kingsleyae | reverse complement strand
TAGTGAGTAGCCACTTACAACAATTACATCCAAACGTAGTCATGTGGCGCTTTTGCCCAAATCAATTTACAAGTGAGCTATAACGCATGCAGAAAGCTTAGTCGGTGGAAGACGTTGAGAGCAAAGTGACATGAGAGGAAATATTTCAGTTCTATAAGAAATTCTTCAAATAAATTGTGATTTTTTTTGTGATTACAAGCTATAACCTACAGCAGCTATTTAAATACATGCAATGTCTTAAAGGCAATATCTTGTGTCTGTAGGAACCTTTCACCACGTTTTTCCTCAACGCAAACGACAACAAGTTTGACCATCCAGACAGAGCCTTCTCTGGAATAGGCTGCTCGTGGAGGAACTGCCAGAGGGACACGGCTGATGTGAAGGTAACTTCCTGAAGAGCTGAGGGAACAACCTCAGAATTACACACGAGGCCATGACATCCATCAGTTTTCCTATGGTCACACAATCATACAAAATTATTTTGCTTGCTTTGGGTTCTTTTCAGAGTGTGTCAACCAGTCCTAGAGTGCTTTAAATGTCAAAGCAGAAGCAGTTCTCTAAAACAAGCAGATAAAAAACTGTATTTCCAAGCTCGGAATGGAGTTTGTAGCTGAGAATACAGCTGAGTATTATGGAAAACCATTTGTCTCAGCATCAATAGACGGATAATTACAGTTGTTATCATTTATATTCTCACAGATTTTCTAAAATCAGTTACCATTTTAGAGAAAATAATAAATTAAAATAAACAACGTGTAACTGTTGTGTACATCAGGAGCTGATCCCGGAGTTCTACTACCTGCCTGAGATGTTTGTCAACAGTAATGAGTACGAGCTCGGGGTGCGTGATGATGGCGTTCCTGTGTGTGACGTGGAGCTTCCAGCCTGGGCTAAGAAACCTGAAGACTTTGTCCGAATTAACCGGATGGTGAGAGACACAGATAATCTTTTCTAAAATATACAGAAAATAAAAAGGTTTTTTGCTCCTGCCTTTAAATCTGCTGGTGAGACACTGAACATATTTTTGACTCCTTTCTCTCTCTCTCTCTCTCTCTGCATGTGTCCAGGCCTTGGAGAGCGAGTTTGTGTCGTGCCAGCTCCACCAGTGGATTGATCTAATATTTGGCTACAAGCAGCGAGGGCCAGAAGCAGTCAGAGCACTCAACGTGTTCAACTTCTTGTCTTATGAGGGAGCAGTTAACCTAGACAATGTAGACGCTTCACAGCGAGAGGTACATTTCAGTTTTGTTTGGATGACACATTGATTATTACAGTCATTCTCTAACCCGAGCTTTCTTCAAAGACTATGCAGTGACATCAGATTGATGCAATATATATGCAATTTTTTTATTTAGTTTTTTTCTGTTTCTCAAAACTATTACCTTCCTTTTGCTCTCTTTTGTTAACATCTTCTCATCTCTGACTGCAGATGATAGAGACACAGATTCAGGTCTGTGGTCAGATCCCCTCCCAGCTGCTGATAGAGCCACATCCACCTCGCTCCTCTGCCATGCACCTGGTAAGAAAACCTTGCCTGCCAAGATAAATTTGACTTCTATTTTCAGTTTCACACTCGTATTCTCTGTATGTGCTTACAAATAGACTTTTGTGACAGCATGAAGTGCACAGTTTTCAGACGTCAGCTACAGAGCTACTGAAGTACAGACTGTAACAGAAATAAACTCTGTACTTTGTTGCATTTTCTTAAGTCATTGTCATTTTGTTGAACAATTGTTATTGAAACAACTTTGGAAAAGGAAGAGAGTTTTTTATTTTATTTAGTAAACTGCTTTAGGGTTTGACTCTGCTCATACAGAACGTTCATAGACTATTTTAACACATTGTGTGCCTATACACACATTACGTTTAATCTATAGTCAACTGATGAATGGCTCTTATTACCACAGTAAAAGGATTTGGAAGATTATGTTACATACGATACGTATGTAATGTTCTGACCTGGTTTTAGCCCCTCTGTCCTCCCTGCTACCCTCAGCAGCATGAGACCTCTGTGTCTCCACATCAGGACCATCCATGTCAACCCAAACCTGTCAGTCCTGAATCCTGATCAATCAGTGCCTCCACCTCCTCTCTGGGCCTAGAGCCACCCTCAGTGTGTGTACCTGCTTTGACCCTGTGCTCCCACTAATATACCTTTTCCCTTCCCCTCCTATGTCCCATCTGTTCTGTCTGTCCCTTTTCCCACATTACCATTCCCCCCTCTCCCTCCTTGATGTCGTCCTGCCCTTCTCCCTTCCTCTGTGTCTGTCTTTCTTTCTCTGTCTGTCTCACCAGTGTTTCCTTCCCCAGAGCCCTCTGATGTTTAAGGATCAGATGCAGCAGGATGTCATCATGGTGCTCAAGTTCCCCTCCAACTCTCCCGTCACTCACGTTGCAGCCAACACGCTGCCTCACCTCAGCATACCAGCGGCTGTCACCGTCACTTGTAGCCGGCTGTTTGCTGTCAACCGCTGGCACAACACAGTCGGTGAGTGCTCTCTGTAGGATGCAGTTGTTTTTTTTCTGTGTACCTGCAAATGGAAAATGGCATCTACTGCAATTTAGTTATATCAACAGAAACACAGAATTGAAATTTAAAATTACATTCTTTTTAATATTATGCTTAATGTGCTGTAACTACCAGCATACAGTATAACAAACTTTACACCACTGCATTCATCTATTTATGATATAATGTGACTACACTTTTAGCACAAACTGGAGTACTACAATCCCTTGATAATACAGTACCTAATAGTACTGAAATGATCAATTCATGAAAAGGCAAGCAACACAAAATACTGTAGATCAGCAAGAATTGTGACTCTCGGTTATCAAGGAAAGCTGGAACACTTTTTGTTATCATAGTCATATGATTGTGGAAGCTCATGAAGCTTTTCTAGTGAGTTCTCTTAAACATAAACATGCATGACAGTTTTCACCAGAGTACTCTGAAACAGTATATTTTTTAAGGTTTAATGTAGAGTTTATTTGTGTATGCATGTAATGTTTGACCCTTAAACCCTTCAGGCCTCCGTGGAGCTCCAGGCTACTCACTAGAACAGGCTCATCATCTACCCATTGAGATGGATCCCCTCATAGGTCAGTGCACAAAAATCTTTTTCCATTTAGGATAGTAATGAAAGCTTCTTCCCAGATGAGTTTCTAAAATATTAAACAGTAGAATGATCTTAAATGACAGTATCAACAACATTACTAACAGTCATTAATGATATTAAGGATTCTATTTTATGTTAGCAGATAATGAGGGCAGCCAGGTTATTAATGGGACTGAAGTCAGTATGTTGCATGATACACTGGGGATTTATGTACATTGCTAAGACACTGGCTGGAAAATCTTGGGGTTAACTGCAGTGTCCTTACATAAAACACTGACCTGAGCGCTGACTTATGAGGAAAGGTTAAAGTTATTATCAGCTTGTTAACTGTATTGCATTTCTATGCCTTTATTAACCTACTGACATCTCGGTGCGCCCATGAAGCAAACAACTCAGGCGTGAACAAGCGTCAGATCACTGACCTAGTGGACCAGAGCATCCAAATCAACACACACTGTTTTGTGGTTACTGCCGACAACCGCTACATCCTGGTCTGTGGCTTCTGGGACAAGAGCTTCCGTGTTTACTCTACTGAAACCGGTAGGCTTTTTGTTATTTATAAGACAATGCTCATTAAATTTGGTATAAATTTACTTTTAGCTGTCAAGTGTTTTCTGGTTGTGTCAGAACTTTAAATGTGTGCTGTTTAGATTTGTTTAGATTTAGTGCTGTGATTTTCATAAGCAGGAGTAGATTGCACACACTGACTTATCCATCTTTCTTCTTCTTCTTCTTCTTCTTCGTAGGAAAACTGACCCAGATCGTTTTCGGCCACTGGGACGTGGTGACGTGTCTTGCTCGGTCAGAGTCATACATAGGTGGTGACTGCTACATCGTGTCAGGCTCCAGGGATGCCACTCTTCTTCTGTGGTACTGGAGTGGGCGACACCACATTATAGGCGACAACCCCAACAACAGTGAGTGTTGACATGGTACAGACAGCATGTGTAAATATATGTCTGTCCCTGTGTGATTCTGTCTGTTCCTAGTTCAGAAAACACTAGAGCTCTGTGCAGAGTGGCTAACCAAAGTTTTATATTATATGTCTCTAACTGTGTTTCCTCTTTTAGGTGATTATCCTGCTCCCAGAGCAGTACTGACAGGACATGACCATGAGGTGGTGTGTGTGTCTGTCTGTGCTGAGCTGGGACTGGTTATCAGTGGGGCTAAAGGTGTGTGTGTTTTTATATATATTTCTGTGCCTACAAGAGGTTTAAATTAAAATTTTGAAGTATTAAATGATTTGCACAGTAAATATGGAATATCAGTTAAACAATTAAATGATAATATATTTAGATATTAAAACTCTCATTCACTACATCTACATCTACATTCACCAAAACTATGCTATACTACTAAAGTTGTGGATTATCATTGGTCATAAGCTTTTGTCTTGCTCCTCAGAGGGCCCGTGCCTAGTCCACACTATCACAGGGGACCTGCTTAGGGCCCTAGAGGGGCCAGAGCTGTGTCAGCGGCCCCGTCTTATCTCAGTGTCCAGCGAAGGCCACTGTATTATCTATTATGAGAGAGGCCGCTTCTGCAACTTCAGCATAAATGGAAAACTGCTGGCCGAAATGGAGGTCAATGATTCCACCCGGGTAAGACTGTCAGAGTTATTATTGTTTATGTAAAAATACATTTTTATTGCATTATTTTTTTTGTAACTTAATTGTACATGAAATTATATCACATGAAAAGAATGGCTACTTAAAAACCCACTAAAACCCTTGAGCATCTTGTTCTTCCCCCAGGCAATCCTGTTGAGCAGTGATGGACAGAACCTGGTGACAGGAGGTGATAATGGAGTTGTGGAGGTTTGGCAGGCGTGTGACTTCAAACAGCTTTACATCTATCCAGGCTGTGACGCCGGCATCCGTGCCATGGACCTCTCACATGACCAGAGGTAAAACAGACACGGTGGCAGACAGGATTAGATGCCGACTGTGTACCATTTGTAAGAAGCTGGCAGATTTAATTTTCTTAGGCACTACTGTTATTGGGGAAACTGGGTTTCTAGAGGGATGGCAGAGAATATTGAATGATAAATAGTGGGGTAGTTATTTTACCCAAACCACAGATGATGTCCCAGGCCCAGGAAACAGTAAGTAAACAGTTTGATGCCCTGCTACCCTAATGCAATATAATATAATATACTGTACATAAAATATATAATATAATATCTAATATTGTTAAAGTTTAGTGTGTTTGAGAGGTTGGTTTCTGTGTGCTTCACCCTCAGGACCCTCATCACTGGCATGGCGTCAGGCAGCATTGTGGCATTCAACATAGACTTCAACCGCTGGCACTACGAACACCAGAACAGGTACTGACGTGGATCGCCTGAGTAAGAGGAGGATGGTGAGGAGAGAGGAACATGAAGGAGAAGAGAGCATTCTGCTGTGTATCTGTAACACAGGGAAACTACAGGTACTGAGAGGAAGGAAAAACACGTACCGGACCTTAGGCTCTATTCCCTTTAGAAGTTTGCTTGATCTGAGGATGTGGCAGCGCTGGTGGAATACGTGTATGTACACACACAGGTGTAACCACTGACACATAATACCCTGAAGATACACACCAAAACTTGCTAATAAAATAAACAGACTGCAGAATGGGGGGAAAAAGAGCAAGTCAAGCAGACCTTGTAGAGGTCAGTCATACCTGTGCCACTCACAAGACTGGTGCACTTGTGGTTCCTGGTACGCTTAATGCTTCACAGACAAAGAACCTACGTTTTGTTTTTTCTGTTCTTTTTTTTTGTTTTAAATTTGTGTTCTATACTTTTCATTATAGAAGTCAGCGTGGGAATTAACTTGGGTGCACCACAAATTAAGACTCCTTCAACGTGTCTACACTGATTAGAAATGATCAGAAATGAACCAGTCCCACCTACTAAAACCGGTGCTATTGGATTAATCTTAAATTCATCCTTAAAAATTTACTGGGGTTATAATTTTATTTTACTGTACCTTTTTTGACTTTACCTGCTTTTATTTTATTTTACTACATTCATTTTATTTGTTCTTCTTTTACCCACAGCAGGGTTAAATCTGATTTATATGTAAATAAGACTCTGTTTCCATCGGAGTCTACACTTGTTCTTTCACTTCACAAACTGCGCTTATCACCTTTAATTTATTAATGACTTGCTGTATGTAAAATATTGTGTAATAATTATTATAATGTTGACAAGACTGATGGTAATAATGACCGGCAGTGTCATGGATGGTGATTGCTTTGCCGGAGATGGTAATGATAAAGAGATCTTGCCAGTTCCAGCAAAGATGAGAACCACAAGACTGACATGATTTCCTTTGTATATTTGGTGATTGTTTTGTCAAATATGTACATATAGTCTTGGTTCAGGCTTGGTGGAAGACTTAATCAGCTGAATAAGACTGATAGCGCAAAGGAAACCTTCACTTACCCACATTTGTTGATTATTTAAAAAAAAGAGAATCAAATCATGGTAAAAGTTTGTTTTGTATTTGCACTTTGCACCAATCACATATCATTATTTATTAGCTTGGTTCTTTCTGGTCAGCTGCCATTTTGTTTAGGTCCATTTTCCCTACGGGATTATTTGTGCATTGATGTTTGTATTAAAGACATGAGCTCATGTGTGATTATTAAGTTTTACAACCTCACAGTTGTAAGCAATATCATGATTCTGTAGCTGATAGAGGTGGGAAGGAGGGAGGAGACTTGCTGGAAATGTGAGATGTACTGTATGTGTGAAGCCATCTTGATCAAATGCACACATGCACATACTCTATCGACTTACGTATCCAAAAAAAAAGGTTAAATATTTTTGGATCTATGAAACCCTAAAAACTATTGTATTCATGTTTTATTGCAAAGATGTAAAATATGACATGTGTGAGTTGAAAAAAATCATGATAAGAAAAATAAAATATTCAAAGAATTTGACGACTTTTCATTGGTCACATATTTAGTTTCATTAAATATGAGAGCAGCTCAGAGAGAGTGAGATATCAAGGGCATCTTATTGCACAAAAGCATATATGAGTCACCAGTCTGAAAGGAATCTTCCTTACTAAAAATAATTTCAGGACACTCTTGAGATAATATGATGTCCTCTAAACACAATGTGCTTTATTGTTAAACTCTCTGCTTTGCTGTGATTTTCAGTTCAGATGTTCGTTGCTATCAGTCATATCCTGAGACACATTCACACAGAGAACTTTAATTTCTTTTCTTTTATTATATTTACAGTAATATCCTCTTTTCATTTGCAGTGCTTCATCCTTCTTCTATCTCTAGGATCTGATCCTATGTTGTCTCCTGCTTAAATAAAACTCAAGAAACAGCTGAAGGTTCCTTGACCAAGGCATGTAACTCAGAGCCAGTACTGTGGAGCTTCTTAAGTAAAAACAGTGTGAAAATGTGCTCAAATAGTTTTATTCAGGAGATGGACATTTGAGTTAGCACACTTTATGCAGCAGACCTGGTCATCAAATAGAGATAAAAATGCCCATGGCACGTATTAAAAAAGAGAAAGCAGCATTGTCGGTGTGCCAGAGAGGGATAAATCATTAATTCAATAGCCCTTGGACCAAAAATAGATTTGTAGTCACAAGGTGTACATCACAATAAATCATGCAAGCTAAGGTCACAGGTCACCAAATCTGTGAATGAATATAAATTTCGATCTATTTTGTGTCTTAATTGAATTTGTCTTAATGTCTTAATTGTCCTGTGTTTAGGAGGAGTAAGAGAGTAACAAAGAGTTCTAGTTCAACTGGCAAAATGATTTTACTGCTTATATGAAAACAATTTTTGAACCATTATTTTAAACCCTTGTTCTACAGAAACTGAAATATTTGGGTTATAATAACCACTTGACTGATTTAATTTCTAGAGTCTGCTACATCAGTGCTTATATAATACATACATTTTGCTATTTCTTTATTCTAATAATGATTTGTTAGTCCATGTGCAAAAACCTACAGAAAGTTTCAGATTTTGCTGATTATGAAGGAACCAAAGAGTTTGACAGATACTGTAGCACTCTCACCTGAAAAGCACAAATGTATGTGAGGGTGAGAATATGTGAAGAAGAACAATGACACTTCTGACATCTTTTACTGTCATAACTGATATCTGCATGTTTTTTTGCTTGTTACTGTATTTGGTGAAAAACTGTGACAAAGTTCTGGACTATTTTCACATAACTTGTTCTGAATGTGTAGCATGTTTTGTTGCTGGTTTGTTGGTGTTGCCAAAGAAACTGCATCTTTCAGTATTAAAGCAAAAAGGTTGCTGCGCAAATAATTTGGGCAGTAACAACCATTACTGTAGCTTAAGGCTGTGATACACTCAGTGCAAGGCAGAGTGCTGCACAGAGCTCCCATGCTTTAGTCACTATGGAGACTGCAATCAGATGCCATGTGAGCTGACAGGCAAGAGATGGTAATCCATTACACAGCTAGACCTGTCTTTCAGGGCCAGAATTTTATCTTGTAGTTTAGGCCCCTTTTCACCCTGTCTGTCTTTAGCTGTAGTGAGTCACTATCTGCCTGTCAACAGCCTACAACCTTTATGTTTTCCTCACACGTCTACTGCACCCTGTTTGTCATTTCTGTTGTGCAACGCTCTTTCCCAAAGTCATTTTTTCATGCATACACTTTTCAAAGTATTAGTAAAATAGTTGCAGCAGCAACAGTTTAGCATATATGTCTTACTGACCAATTAAGACACAGTCATGCATTTTTGTACAAAGTAAAGGTCCAGGATATAATTTAATGCTGATTTAGCAGTGTAGTATACAGATATTACACTGTCAGACATGCTGTACAAAGCTTCACACTGAAACCATGTTATCTGTTCTACAGTAAATATGACATATAACAGTAATAGTTCATCATTATGGTTTTTGTTGCAGATGGAAGGCAGTTTTCAGGTCCATTTGTCCTAATAAGGACAGAAATAAGGCTCAGAAGGGTTCAGTCACTCTCACCCCACTCACAAGACCTTGTGAGCGATGTTCCCCTGTGCCACCTGACACACCGGACCATCTGAAATAGAATACGCATGCATGGACAGTAAACTCACATTGTTACCTCCTTTGTAGCTGGTGGTGTGGTTTTGTGTTTGTACGTCACAGTGAGGAGGAGTTGAGCCTCTGTGTGCTCAGTGTGTGTGCATGTAAGCATGCATGCTGGTATAAATGTACATGGACGTGTGTCTGTCTGTGCTCCGTCCCATCACCCTCAGGTGGACATTGAGGAGATGGTGGACCTCTGAGATGAGATGCTACAGATCTCCATGTTGGTGAAGGAGCTCCCTCCCTCGCTGCTGCAGTCGGGGACAGAGGAGGAAGACGAGATGATGTTCTTCAGCCTATGCAGGGAGATGATGAGGAGTGTCAGCAGGAATACCAGCAGGCTGAGGAAGAGCCACACGTAAACATAAACATTGCCGGGATGTCCTGGTGATGAGGCGGCTGCCGACGTGGAGGCAGAGGTTGGGGAGAAACGAAGGAAGGTCCCATTGTCTACTGGAGAGATTACAGTCTCATTGTGGTCCACCACTGGGACGTCCATCCCTGACATCTTGGTTGATGTTTTGATTTTCAGGAGGGAAAAAGAAAAATGAAATTTAGCGTGAAGCAACAGAAATGCACTTCTACATTAATTATTTAATTGACCTGTAGACATTTTCTTTTGTCTGTGGGAGTTGGCAGGGATTTTATTCCTCCCCCCTAGAACATTTGAACATGGCAGACGCCTGCTGACACAGTTTTCAATCACATGCTTAGAAAGCATCCAAACACCCTTCGCTGAGATTAAAGAGACAACACTTATGCAAAGCCACCAATTAATGTAAAAGCCTCAGATTCATAACACATTTCCTTTAGCTCTGTTGGAGCAAACTGAATTACAAATACTTAACTGTAATGACAAAAAATGTTTTCAATCTGGAATTAAATTGCAAATTAAATGTCTGTAAGCATTTTTAGGGTAAAATAATAGATTTAAAATGTAGACAAATTACTTGCAAAATGATATTTACAGTGAAGAAAATGGCTTCAGTGGATGAATTTCTGGCTAATCACAAAAGATACAAAAACATCCTACAGGTTCCAGCCTGTGATTTTCTGGTATTTTCCACTTCCACATGAATAAGATTGGAGGATTATACTTAGAGCATGCAATGAACAGCAGGGGGAGTGCTTGTCTCACTCAATGCCTGTCAGGCCCGGTGCCCTGAGCAGTGTCTGCTCATGAATAAAGGCATTCTTATCTGATGAAATTAAACTCCTCATAATCAGCTTTCATAAAGACAGCTGAGAGCCAACCATCCTCCACTGTATATTAATACTGCCAATAGTGTTCCACTGCAAATTGCTGCATCGCACAAAACTGCCTACAAATGTGACTGAGCACCGAGGCGCTTCTGTATTTGGATCAGGCCAGCCGTGTGTCTTCACTTGATCTATGACAGAAGAGAAAGACACTTCAAAAGGAGGAATAATTGACCATAACCAGATGGAAGCAAGAGGTCAACCCACCCACACTCTCTCTCTCTCTCTCTCTCTCTCTCTCTCTCTCGTGTGCTCATGTCGGTCTTATCTGCCAGATTTCTATTCTTCTGCATTTCATGGTTATGCATTTCACCGTGCTCCATATGTATGTCTGACCAATTACATGCAAGGGAGTGAAATAAGTAATTATATTCACTGAGCTTTCTCCATGAGCCAATAACTGCATGTGTGGGCCAGTTTACAGTTTAATATACTATTTTCCAGTATGTCAGTGAAGAACAGAATGATTCAGAAAGAAAATGTGACACACAGTTTGCTAAATGGATACTCGCACAGCCAACAGCAGTGGTGCTCTGCCCAGGGAAACACAAAAAAGGGCATTTTACAGTAAGGATTTTCTTTACTTTAAGATGAAAGGAAGGAATGCACATTTTTAGGTTCAGTGCAACTTATGCTATCTGTACATGTCATTATATCAGATGAAAAGATGTGCTCCTTATAATTACAGAATATTTTTGTTGAGTGATTCTTTCATAATTGTTCATGGTATGTAGCTAAAAGTGAGTGTGCATAGTTTTCATTTTAAAAAAAATACTTTTAGAAGCTGATTAAGTAAAGTTTAAGTAGCTTGCTTACATCTAACTAACATCATCTAACTCTAACACCAGAGAGTAAACACTGTTATGTTACAACGGGTCTGTTGTAGTAAAAACGTTAGCGAATCTTCAGAGTCCAGGAGGGGCCATAGAGGGGAAAAAACTAACTTGTGCGCACAGATTACTAAATTGAGAGCATGAATTAAGTAATCTGTGCACAGGCATTACTTAATTCTTGCTCTCGATTTATTGCCTTTTGTTTTTGGGTCAGACAGCTGCTGTCCCTCTCTGGCAGCTCAAAAGCCACAAAACCACTATACTGTAGGTTATAGATTAACTGTCTTCACCTCTCAGGCAACGTCTAAACGTCAGGCTTTTATACACTATAAAACTGATCCATAAACATTATTAGGCCTGATTAGTCTACTAATTATCCTGTCAGTGTGGGTGGGGTCAGTATATAATGGTACAGTAAATGTCATTACATGTTACCTATGTGATTCAGACATCACCTGAACTAATTCATATTTACATTAATATTTTTGAATCCAATGTCAGCTAACAAACTTCAGGGATGTCTGTGCTTAGGGTTACTTCAGACATTCTGCACTGTCCATGACACTGTGCCTAAAAACAGCCTGATAGCCAGATGGATCTTGCGGAGGAAGTGTCCACATCTGCACACAGCTGTCCTTTAAACTGTGCTTTGTGTATTTAGCGTTAAATTCA
>JAUBNQ010000006.1:14773931-14794001 GCA_032353495.1 Ctenopoma kingsleyae | reverse complement strand
TAACATTACTTTTAAAGTTAAGCAATCACTCTGTCCTTAAACTATTTTTTGTCTGCAGTTATTCACTCCCTTTCGTTTTCTTTCCTGTTCTCTCCATTTGTCTCACTGGACGGAACAGCAGACAAGATCTCTGCTCTCTGTAATTTACAGCCCACTGTACCTTCAGGCACAGTGTAATGAGGAGAGATGAGTTAGGCTGTACTGTCTTTCTGTGATTGGACGCTCTCTTGCCCCAGCTCTGTTTTCTTTATCAACTACTCCCACTGGTCTTCCCAACACAATGAAAAACTGCTTGGTGCTTTTGTTAACTTATATGGTTTCGCTCTCTCCTGCAGCTTCTCAGAGTTGAAGAATTGATTTTCACTGCACAGACATTGCTTTTCCCTCCATCTACTGATGAATTGTCTAGCAATTTATCTTTTCTATTTTCTCTGCCTCACTTCATCAACCTGCTTTTATTAATTGAATGCAGGGATTGATCTGTCAGTGTATATATACATATATATATATATATATGTGTATATGTTCAGCTCAAACTGTGTTGCAACTGTCCTGTTAATTTATTACACACCCATCTACTATAATTTCTTATACTCTTCTTCTCTGCCACCTCTCCTCATCTTATCCACTGTCCTTCCTTTGTCTTTCCTTTCTTCTCCTTTCTGCTGTGTATATTTTAGTGTCGTTAATGATACGTTGTTTTGAAATTTGTGACGAAGCTTGGTCATTGTGAGCTGAAGTGGCTGATAATTGTGCTTAATGATGCTTTTTGTATCCAGGCAACATGGTACGTTCAGTTCTTTTTCAAGCTAATCTACTTTAAGAGGGCAGGCCACGCAGTCCTGCTGAGGCTGAAGAGGTCAGACATACATGCATATACACACACACAAACACGCCTACGTATAATAAATACCAGTAGTTATTTTCCTTAGTAATAGCTGCGAGCAGAATACAGGGAACGCCTATAGGGCTCATTTGGAAAATGATGCATCTTAATTGAGGAAAATTAAAAGAATGTCTTCGCTTTTTAAATGGTTTAGGCAGTATGTTGCATGTGTTGTAGTTTATACCTGTTTCTAAATGGTCATTATATTTCTGCATTCTGTATCCTGCCAATCAACACAGCCACATATTTGATCTCTCTTATTTGCATGCCATCCACACCCAGCATCAAAATGTTATTTGTGCACCAGGAACTTCACCCAACAGTGATGTCACAATGATAGCTAATGGTATTAAGTGGTAAATCTCTACAAGCTAACAAAAACAAGATAAGAAGAGTAATTTGTTCTTTAAATTATTATTGACTATTTTTCTTCTGAACTTGATTGGCTGGAGATTTATTTGTATTTGTTTTATGTCAATTGTCTGACATTTTGTTCTTGAGGTGCTCATGCATTGCTAGCTACCCATCTAGCTTTTCCAGTTTCTTAGTCAGCTGAGCCTGACGTGAGACCAGGAAAATCTATTCTTTTTCTCCTTTTTTCTGTGGTCCGCTGAGCTGTAATCTGTTTGTTCTTTAGTCTCTCAAAACAAAACCTGGCTTTACCGCAGCTGTTGCTTACCTCAAATATGCAAGCCCAGTCTGAGACAAAAGGAAGGGTTACCACTTCTATACTTACTGAAAACATGTACAGACTGGGTCTTTTCAGATGAAAAAGAAAAGTGTGATTTCTGTTATCGCATTTGCACATGTAGCAATGCAGTCTGTGGCACCCCAAATAATGGGGAATAGAAGCCAATGTCAACAAAATACACAGTTCTATGTTGACTAATGCTCTGCCATTGTTGCTCCTTTCAACACCTGCAGATACTGTAGGTTGAGCTCATCACAATTTTGTGTGGTTGAAGAGACTATGCGCAGCAGCCATATGTGATTCTTCCTGTAATTTTCCATCTCACAGAAGAAAGTCTTGCTTAGTCTCAACTGCTCCTGTATTTCCCCCTGAAAAGGCATGTATGGCTTCTGTGTTTGACTTCTGTTTCCAGGATAATGAAAGCTGGCAGTAGCAGCTCCTCTGGGAGGCAAGGGGCAATGCCTGAGTGGTTTCCAGGAGACACTGCCATTCCTGGAGACTGAACATCGCCAGAGCCAGAGGCAGGGGCTGGAATACTTGATTTACATGTCCACGTAGAAGAAGTGGCTTCTTCTCCCTCCCAGTCAGGGAGGAAGGAGAAGCCTCCTCATTCTCCTATTTCAATCTCTTTTCACTAGTTTCTTTCTGATTATGAATTTCCACTTCTTCAATATCAACATTGCCCTCTAAGCTAAGCCAGGGGCTTTTAATGTATTCTGTAAAGCACTGGCTTGCTCTGCTGCACACTCTTCAAACCATGCTGCCTTGGGCAAATTTCTCATCACAATTTTCAAATCTTTCTATTCTCTATGCTCCACCTTTGCTTGTACATTTTTGGCTTGACTTCACCACCGTTCTGTATTTATAGACAGTGAGCTTTGTACTCCCAAAGCTCCCTTTTGTCCTGATCAAACCCCTTCTGGAGCTGCACAGTCTCTGCAAGTCACTCCTCAAATAATCTCATCCTCTGCTTGAGGAGTATGTTCAGCCAAACTTCTCATGAGACCTTGTGCAATGTAGTTTTCTCTGCTCCACTTTCTCAGTCTGTTCCTCAGCAGTCCGCAATCGCAGTCCTCCTTTATTTGATCATGCCTTCACCTGTTTTTCTGTAAAACAGTATTTCTCTTAGTGTCCTATTTTATTAGATATATTAACACTTCAGAGAGAGGCACATTCGAGTGTCTGTTCAGTTCTGGTATTAGCTCTTCACTTAATGAATAATGGACAAGATCCATGTGTGACAAAATGTCATGGCATTTAGGCCATATTTTTTCTGTGTGTGTATGTGTGTGTGTGTGTGTGTGCATATTTTCTCATTGGTATTCATACCACAAGCCTGAACAAACAAAGACAAGCTGAGCCAATAGCAGAAATACCAGGAATGTTCATTCACATGCATGGACATATGTGAAACTAGCAAATATTTCACACATGCTGGACAGTGTGCACATTCACACTCTTATACAGACAATTTCAGGTCCAACGCGAGATTGTCAAGAGATAAAAGTAACCTGAATTTTAAACATGTTATAAATCCCATATTCTGAGGCCGATCAACCGAACACTGACCTGAGGATCAACCACATGAATTCCAATCAGCGCCAAATACCACAGATAACTCACGTAGAGTTCAGAGACATGCAGGAATGATGAAAGTGTGAAGAAAGTGATGCTTCAATATTCATCAGAAGCTCTTTTTAATAATCTATTTCTCTCCAGTTTGGATTGTTGTAGTTGCTTTAAAATGATGTACCTTTAAAAGACTGTGTCCAAATATAAATACAATAATATATGCCAGTAAATGCAGACAAGTCTCTGTATTTAGAAAAAATAAGTGGAATCTGAATGAGTCTCCAAAACAATAAACTAATGTTTTTATTCATTGCTGTTACATTTGAATGTGCAAATCTCACAGCGCACCTGAATGTACTCGAAGCTGCACCAGGGGTCGAGCGCCACTGTTATCAGCTGTCAGAGATTCGCTGGATGAAAGTAAGGATTACAAAAGGGCCCCAACTGGACTGAGATCTCAAAGGTTGCAGAGAGCTTATTATAAGTGACAGAAAAGCAACACGGGTTAAATCCTGAACAGACAGTGAGAAACTGTGATCATTCTGAATAGAAAGAAGGTGTTTTTGGTCAGTGGCCAGTGTGGATAATGAGCTTTTTGCTTTGATGTCTGAGTATTTGTGTATGTGTGTGTGTTAGTTTATCCCTGTGGTGAAGTGTATTTTTACACCTCGTTCTCATATCTTTTAATTTCTCCTGATACTTCCTCAGTGCTGTTGCCAATAAATATGATGCTGACTTTGTGTCTGTGTGCACCTTATCTTTGCTGTCTTTATTATAGTGAACGGGCTGAATCATGTATCATTCTAAGCACAAACGAGCTGTTCTTGTTCACATTGTCCTGAAAGGACACTTTTTATGCATCATCCTCATCCTTTTTGTCTCAGTCTGGAGGTACAATTGCTCTACTCATGACTCCCTCGTTCCCTCTTTTTCTTGAATGCCACAGAGGGAACCCGCTAATTTCACAAGTTGCTGAATGAATGCAGACATAACATATCTTCCCCCAAGGTTAACCTTGTTTACTGGATGCTGGCACTCAACTGTTGACAAGTCTTTTGGAACATTTCTGTTTTTCTCTTTCTTCCTGTAACACTGCTTATTTTCTCACTCCTGCTCTTGCTCAGACTGCGATAAATTACTGAATAAAGTTGCCAGCAACTGAAAAAGACAGATAAATTTGAGGTGAATAATACCTCTTTGTATTCAGCAGGAATCCCGTCTTACAAATCAGATTAACACCACCCCCATACTCTGGCTCCCTCTTTAAAACAATTTGGGAACATTTCATAAAGAAAGCTGCCTGCAGCCAACATGAAATTGCTGAAAAAACGGAATAGTTACAGACCTTTTTATGTGTGAGGCAGCTGTTTCTCGCTCACGTTCACGTCATACAGAAATCCATCCCGTTGTGTTTGGTCTTTCAGCCGAGCAAACCAGATCTGTTACCCTGAGATCTTCCCTCTAAGCCTGTCCGCTCTCTCCCTCCATCTCCCTCTCTACCCCTTTCTCTCTCTCGCGCGCTCTCTCTCTCTCTCTGTCATTCAGTGTGACACACACAACACGGGCACTACAGCTGGAGTAGACACTGTCAGATGTGAACACTCTCTATCAATGGTTTCCCATTCAAATAGAGCAGACAAACACAGGGCCCGTAACTGAGAGGTTGTAACTAATAAATTATTGTGATTTTTTCACTTAGGGAATAATGCTTACTCATATCTCAGCTCATCACCTTTCATTAATGATCACATGAACAATCTATTCTTTTGTCTTTTATCCTTTAATTTCATTCATCAAATATTTCTCACAGTTGTTCAATAGTTAGTAAGCATGAAAAGACAAAGAGCAAAATCAGTGGACATACAGTTGAATAAATGGTTCGATATATTGACTGATAAATCAATATGTGTAATTACATGTGTACCATCCCACACACACAACTAAGCCTTTGTTTCCATTCTCATCTGTGTAGTACTTGTGCGGCGGACATGGCCTCGCTCTCTGCTTGCAGCAAACTGCGTCAGTAGACAGTATCCAGCGGTGAGCAATAACTGGCTGCCATCATGCTGCCAAACTCAACTGCTCAAATGAAAACCTAAACTGGCAGGAGAATGAGAAAAGGGTGGCCAGGGAAGAAAGAAACAGACATTCACAGCTCTCAGTTTCTCAGCACTGCTCTCCATGCCCATCTTCATCTTAAAGCTTTTATTTTGTCTTTTACCTTCTTCCTCTCTCCCTCTAATCCCCCTTCTAAACCGCACGTCTGTTGACAGCAACTGAGCCCATCTGTAAAAGTGCACCAGTACAGTACACAATACATTGTTGATGGAATTTGGTTCTGGCTAAATTTAACCGTAGTTAAAGCTACAGTATGTGACTACTTGCAATAATTCTGTTTTTTTGTGAGAGGTGTGCACAGATATTCAATTTTGGGAGTTTTGGAGCGAGATACTAGCATGTTGATGATTAGCAGTCATGTTGACTATGTCCGCGTCTTTGTTTTGCATGCTGACATTCTAATTAGCAGTTAAGACAAAATCAAACTACAGCTGATGAGAATGTGATTAGTTATGCAGGTAATTAGTCATAAACCAAAGTACTGGACAAATAGCACTGGCTCGACTTTACTTGACTGTTTTTGGTTTTCCATCAACGGATGTGTATACAAAATTATGTGTTAATCCATCAAATAGACTGGGATTGAATGGGGATTGAATGAATTTATCTTCTGGGTACCATGAATGCCTGTAAAAATAAAAGGTATTCCATCATAAAATTGTCCATGTAGTTCAGACTGGACCAGCAGACCAATATTGCCATCGCTAGTGTCACAATCTGTAAGTGTAACCAAGCATTTGGGGTTTTAATAAAACACAACAGATGGGACATGGAGACATACTGCAGTGTCCAGCAGTGATTGCTTCTCTTTATTTTCACACGTCAAAGTGATGCCGGCTGACAGTTCCTATCTTATGTCAACCCTGAGGAAAAACAGTGCCTCAAATGTAGAGACACAAAATAAACATAAGACAATTTGTAATATTACTTTGAATAATCCACAGGCAGCATCACTGTTTTTTACAATTACTATATTTTTATAGAAAGTGTTTCCACTTGAGAAAATATCTTTGGGTGAACCAGTCCCTTACAGTAAATTACTTTGACGCTAAAATGATTGTAAGAGTAGGAAACAAACAAGGTTCCAACTCTTTTGATCTAAAATAAATCTCACGCGTGACTCTGAATCTGCCGTACGAGCTTGTTAGCACTTTAATTGTATTCATGAAG
The DNA here is from genome assembly GCA_032353495.1 of Ctenopoma kingsleyae. NCBI lineage: Eukaryota > Metazoa > Chordata > Actinopteri > Anabantiformes > Anabantidae > Ctenopoma > Ctenopoma kingsleyae. Next base: position 14,787,564 of record JAUBNQ010000006.1, on the reverse strand, counting down.
GTGTTAATTTTGTGGCAGATGACAACTGTCCCTGCTCTCTGAAGGGAGACCGCCTCCTCCTCCTCCACAGATGCCTCTGTCCTCTGCCATCTGCCTGCTGACACGGGCACCAGAGGGGAAGAGCAGCAGTGGAGAACAGAGAGAGCAGAGATCAGAGGAAGATGACTTTATATCACATCCAAATCTAACATTTACTAACATCACGTGGCTGGCATTCATCACATTCATACTTCAGACAGACATTTGACAGCTGTGTGAAGTGGTCTGGGATTTATTTGATGAACACATACCCATTTGTGAATATGTTCTTAATCTGAAAAAAAAGATATACACATTTTAATGAGACACTCTAGGCACTTTCACTGGTGTCTACAGTGTTGAGGGAGAAACCAAGGACAGAGTAAAGGAACACTGTAATTATTCAGTTATTCTAATAATTACATCCCCTGACCTCCAATCTGCTCACTGCACTCTGCATAGACTTTTGAAAGTCTATGATAGGAAATTGATACATACACAATTCCTTATTTTCCTAAAGAGGGAATATGTACAGCAAAGCTAATTAAGACTGTGTAAGTGTACGTACTTGTCTCTGCTCAAACTCAAGTGGTTTTGTGTGGTTTTGTCTTGCCAGTATATGTTTGTGTGTGTCTATAAGAGAGGACTGAAGGATGGAGATAAGAGTTTTGGCCTCAGCTGGCTTTTGTCACTAATCCCGGAAGGCGAAGAAGTGGCCGCCTATTCCGTGTTATTCCCTGATATCCCAGCCTGTTCTGACTCCATGCCATCTTAGTACTGCCCTTGTGAGGACACCACTCTCTGCACTGCATGTTAATGAGGAGGAGACTTGCAGCAACGAGGAGGGTGCAACTGCATTCTCATGACTATTTTGGGCTGACGTGTGAGTGTCTATGTTTGAAGATTTGAGAAGCTCATTCTGCTAAACTCGTGGGAAAGTCTTTAAACTCAAAGATAACAGACAGGAAAGCATTAAGGTATTAGTTGCAAATACGTTGGAAGTTTAGTGTATCTCAGATGTAGTAGCGGATATGTTTTACATCTGAACCATTTTGCAAAACTCCCTACTGAGAGAGAAGATCAAAAAAAATTATTTAAAGCTTTGATGGGCACAGGAAAGCTGTTTCACTTGTCTTCTACTTATTGCAGGGAAACATATTTTTTCCTGCGTCATATTTAAGAGACAGAATATACATGTCTCCATCATATTGCACAGAATTATTTGAGATGTTCACTTTCATTTTCAAAGTTTCTGAAAAAAGCAGACATTAGCCAATAAATATGTGACACACTTATTTTTTGTCTCATTGCAGTGGCATGTCAATCAAATTGATCTGCACAGATCTGAGGGCATGGAGCAGAGAGAACATACTCACACATACACACACACACGCGCAGCATAGCAGCCTGACAGGCGAATGCTTGTCCAGAATAACAATGAGTGAGATGGCAATGTGATATCGGCACTGTCTCAAAATCATCCCTCACATGTAGAGAAACAAAAATGACAGGATCCGTGTACAAATTCACACTGTCTGAGCAAAAAAAGTGGACTGAAATATTTTAAAAACACTTCTCTGCTAAAACCTTTAATACTAATAGTCTCACCAATTTTGCCCTACCACTCAGAAGGGTGCACTCTAAATTCATGAAAGAGAAGAAGAAAGGGAAAAAAAAATGTCCTTAAAGTCAGATTCATTTGAATATATGAATAATTTAGTACACCAAAAGATTTGGGGCCCTTACATTTCAAATAAAAAAGCCCTTACTCTTCAGACATTCATAATTCATATGTTCCATGGCTCCAGCATGGAAGCATGGAGAACTATTGATGCACAAGTTAGCCACAAAAGATTCAGAGTAAACAAGAACAAACGCCACACTTTGTCTAATTACATAGTGAATATCAAAAGGTTGAATTTACTTTCTCCTCTCCTTCCCCCTCACTGTTTAAATAGGTAGCGCACAAAGAAAAGGCAGCAAACTCCAAAAAGTACACAATTAAACTTTCATCAAAGGTTTGTGGAGTTATTGCGAGACACTATGATATTCAATAAAATGTTGCCCTCTGGTTACAAACTGGTGAAACAGTCTGTGTGTGAGTCATGGCGTCCTGGTTTAAGCAGCGTAATTATTCTGCCCTATTAAGAAACAGACAATAAGAGTCTTGACATAACACCCCCCTCCTCTCTCAGAGCTCATTTCCTCTTTCATGCCCTCGGATCATTACAATGATAGGCTTTTAATTGGAAGAGATCGGCACCAAATTTCTACATCATATTTCTCAATACAAAAAAAATTACTTTTGATCCACATCAAGATAAATAAATGAAACATTATTTTAATACAAAGACAGAGAGAAACATTTGACCTTCAGACAAGAGAAAAAGAGAAATAGATTTGTACCTCACAGATGATTTGATCTTTGGAGTTTGTCGAAAACGTGAAAATCAAAGTGCTGCCAGCCTCGTTTTAAAAGCTAATAAAGGTTGCTAATTGGCGTTTCACCTTTCACATGACTTATCTCTGCAGTAGCGTTTATAACTGGACACATACAGTGTGTGTGAGAGATGGAGAGGGATAATAGATTACAGATATATCAACAGTCAATATATAATAAACTCCTCGTGGGAACAGAAGGTAGTTAATGTTTAATCAGCCTGAGCTGCCAACAAATTTCCAGTTGTATTCTGAAGGTGTTTGAAAGCTGTGAGCTCTCGTGGTGTTTTCCCAAATCATTTACTAACTTGGCTGGATGTTTGCTTATGTTCTGTTGAAGGAGTCAGTGGAACGATGGGGAGTGGAAGATTGTAGAAAAATCACAGAGACGCAGAAGAGAAATAAATAACTGATGAGGGAGTTATAAATAAGAGGATAAATTACAATAACTCAATATCACAAAATCATGCCACTTAAGAAATTCAATAGTCCAATCCAATCATGAAGAATCTGCTTCTGTTGCCTGTTGCAGCCTGTTAAACAGGCCTGGTCAACATGAATAAATCTCATTCGGTAGCCGGTAGGTCTCTTTAGTCCCCAGGTTAGTAGCTTGTTTCACCTTTTCTTCTGTTTTTGAACTAACACTGATTTCCTGTGCTCAGGGTCTAAGACATTCTCAGCTGTGATCCATCCCAACAGGGGTAACACCACTTCATGAGTGTTCTTCTGAGAGATAAGATGTGTCCATCCTCAGCTGGGAGGGTTCTTATGGATGACACATTATTTCAGTCCATCTGGCTCCTCACACCTGTCACCAGCAATACATCACGCTAATGAAATGGCACCAGCCCAATGCTGACTGTCATAAGCAATCTACATCTGCTTAGAGACTGAACGGAAATGAGGATGTGGATAAAAAGACAGAAGAAGACAAAGAGACTTTGTGTCCCTTAGGCAGGTGTTATGTTTGTGTTCTTCTAAATATGAATGTGTCCGTGACTCAGTCTCGTCTCTCATCATGTGAAGAGATATTGATTTTGTTTTCAGAGGAGAAAATAGCCACAGCAGTTGACCTTATCTACCATCTCTACTGGACCGAATAGATGAGGGTATTTCATCGGATTCATCACCAGTAGAACAAAGTTCCAATGCATCTTATCTGTCAGAGAAAGAATTACTCAGTGAACCTGCTCTTTTTTCATCCATCATTTTTAAACAAATGTTTTTCTCAGCCTTGACACTTGGGGCAACTGGTACTTATCTGTGATGTATTTCATCTCCAGCAACTGTGATTTGAAAATAACTGTCACAATCCCTCTTCCAATGCTGTAAATTTTGACCAGTCTGCCCCTCTGTCCATCCGCAGACACATTTTCATTTCCTCAGACCAGCCTCTTTTTTATGGACCTCTGCAGAGAAAATGAATGAGGCTACTGAGTTACTGCAACACCTAAACTAATTCCCGGCAGTGTTGCAGTATTGTCTTGCATGTTATTAAAAATATATTTCCATGTGATGTATTATTTAAGTGGCCTTTTGTATTCTAGAGATTTTTCTCCAAAGTGTATTAGATTAGTTCTATTTTCACATGATACAGCTGCCAGTGTTATTTTCACACACGTATTTTACTTTTATTCCTTTTTATATGGTTTACATGGCATTATTATTACAATGTCAACTGAATTAAATTATATTTTAGTAATAAAAGATCATAGCTGAAAAAGCATAACAACCCTATTCCCTCTTTTGTGATAATTTACATGCAAATCATCAAACATTTCATTTCAGATGTTTATAATTCCTATCAACCAGCTCACCTCTGGAGGTAAAACAGTCAACATGTCTGAATGAAACTAAAGTCCAATCAGATTAGACAAGAAATTGATTTTTAGGACAGTGTTCCGGTTAAAGGAGAAGGGTAAAAGACAAAAAAACAGTGCACAAAAAGCGAAAGTATTAGAAGTGATGGTTGACAGAAATTTCAAGCAGCAGTCTTGTGACTGAAAGGTTGCAAATTGCAATCCTTAATCCCCTGTTGCTCCAATGGAGCTGCTCAGCAGCAAGGCAAGCCTGCAGTTAATGTCCCTGCATTCTCCAAAGTTCCCGTATCTGCCTTTTTGGTATACTTCCTGTAGTCCTTGCTGCGACTAGGTGATAATAAGAAGTATTTAAACAACCTCATGGTTTGCAGTAAGAGTCACTGGTAGTTTCATCAGCTGAATATTTCATCAGTTTGCATCGTCTCCATCCCTGAGGATTTAGAGTGAGCAAAGGTTCACTAATACTTTGTAAAATTAAATATAACATGGTTATTTTTTTCAGTTGTGGCCTCATCATTAGAGTCTGCATCTACAAGGCTACATCATTTGACAAGGTCTAAAATGTTTATTTGACATAACAACATGTCAAAAGTCAGCTTGAATTTACTGCAGATGGAAATCATCAAGCTGTTATCGTTAAAGAGAAAGTCTGCCATCCGATGGACAATGAGGAACCTGCAGGCTGTCACGCAAACAAAAAGTACATCCACATCTATCTTTGCAAATTGACTTTTTATAAAATTGTTTTTAAATGGCTGTTTTATATTGTTTTTAGTGGACTGTGGAAATGTTTTTCCTCTGGGTACTGTCTATGTGGGGCATTGCAATAACTTAGAATTAGATTTGAATGATGACATTAAAGACACAGATCTTTTCTTCTTCTTTTACGTGCTTTTCAACTACTGACGAAACAATTTTGACTTTGGCTATATACTCTTTGTTAAAAAGAGATTACAGAGTCACCCTGTATTTTCCTCTTTCGTAAGCAAACACTGAGAAGACGGTGATATTACAAGTGAGGTCAGAATATCCATGTTGTCTTCTCTGTAGCTATCTACTACTTACAATCTGTGATGATCTGTGTTATCTGGTGTTGATGTCAGTGTGTTGTCCACTGTTCGTCTTTGCTATGGTCTAGTTGTTGTCTGCCCCTATTTTTGGAAAAATCATTACCACCACTCTGACACAGGATGCGACCAAAGAGCTTCAGTGACAACAAAGGCAACAGCAGCGCAAAGTTCAGTAAATAATGCAGCTCACCATTTAACTCCAGCTGAGGACAAACGGTCTGGGAGACATTTATCCAGAAGCTGCTTTCATCTTTACTCAGCCTTAGCTAATTTTTATGTCTTTTGTCTTTGTGAACGAGGAGAAACTGCAGTCAAGTTACCAGTTTAAAGAGAAAATCCAGATTTGTGAGTATGAATAAATCACGGTGAACTCTATAATATGACAAACACCGGTCTGCAAAGCTTTGGTAATCACACCAAGTACAAATCTCAGATAGAAATCTTGGAGCTGCTCCCAGCAATGGAAACAGGGAGACAGTGATTGCACTCTAGATTTGTGACACAGATAGCGCACATGTCTAAATATACAGCACTCCTCTAAAACAAGCAGCTGTTTTGCCTCCTGAAGATATGAGACATTTTGATGAGAACCACTGTTGCCACTGTAGCACTGAGGTTGTAAACAAATATCATGGTTTTTATCAGTAGGTATAAAATTACCCTCACAACAGCTTTCACAACTAGAAAGATCACTTTGCATATTTATTATCAATTTCAAATTTGTGTTTCCTGTCTTCTGCAGCTTCCATTTAGCCTATTTATGATTTTAAACAACATGTTCACTTATTGAGCATAGCTACTAAGACTAGACACTTGACCTAACCTTGACTTCTCACTCCGCCATGCTGTATACTGTTTTCTAAACTAAAGCCCATCCTGCCAGCAGCACTCAATGTTTGTCTCTATTATTCTGGTCCAAGAACTCACCAATAGTCCATACATCAATTTATCACATGGTGAAAAGTTGTCTTTAGTGAGATCAGGGATTAACACCTCACCCAGAGCTGAAAATATGTATTTGAGGTAGTCACACAAAAACAGACTCTAAAAGAACTCAGAATTTGTATTCTGGAGCTGACGTATATTTTCTTTCCAAATAACATATTCAACACAAAAACAAATTAACTGAATATATCTGAGAGCAAAAGTGACAAGCAAAAGTGATTAGTAAATCCAAACAGAAAATGTTTCCATGTAATATGATCAGAAAGAAATCAGGACACTTGATTAGCCAGGTAAACCAAAGCAAATGCACAATCTTAGATTAAAAAAAAACAAAAAACATAAGAGACAGGTAGAGATGGCTTAACTCTGGAAAAATTTGGACTTGTGTAAAAACTACTTTGCATGAAAAATTTATAGATGGATAGAAAATTAGCATTATAATTTACATTACAGTAGTTTGTGAAACCAAAATTCTTGTTTTAAATTTGAGAGTGTAGCTCGGCAATAGGTGAGTACTAAAGTACTTATGTTCACTTTGCCAAAATAATATTTGGAGGGGTAACAGTTCTCAATGATTTTCTATTACTCTTACGCACCAGCGTCGAGCTCAGGTAGGTGCCTGACGCATGACGTCGACGTCAGCTGTTGCGTCAGCAGTTTACAACGTAACGTTCACCTGCAGAAAAAATCTCAGCTGGAAATCCGACACCCAGGAAGCAGCTTCAAGTCTCCTGAAGGAGAAACAAGCCAGGTTCAGCGTGAATGCAGCGAGAGGTCGCTGTTTGCCTCCAAATAAGAAAAGTTAGTAGTCTTTATAAGTCGTTAGCTGAATGCGCAGGTTTAGGATTAACTAACGGTAACGTTAACTACGTTGATCCTCATCATGGTGAGTGTGCTGTTAGGAACAGGTGATGATTTTATGTTTGAAGCTGACTAGAAACCTCTGCAGGCCTGTGCTCTGTGATACAGTGAATGCAGTTTGCATACTGCTTTTTCTATTTTAATCATAGTTTAAATCCAGAAATAGTTTGTTTCTGTAATTTATGCTCTTTGATTCTTTTCTGTAACCATGGTAATGTTGTTTTCCGACACCTTCAGTGCAACTGCGTAAACTGAGTGCAGGTTTTTCACTGAAAAAAAAGAACAGTGAACATTGTAAGTTTCAGTAAACACTGACTATTTTTTCCATTATGTTCAGAGCTGAAACAATTAATCATTTTCATTCAGTCATTTCCTGCTCCCAGCCTCTGAAATACAAGTCAGCAATTGCAGCAATTTTTGCATTTCATCTCAGGCTCTGAAAAATGTATAGGAACTATTTTCTCATATTTTATAGGTAAAACAGTGAGTTTTAGATTTAGATTTTAGATACTGTCAAGGACACAATAAGCTAATCACTGATATTGCTGAATTATATTCTCCATACTGTGGTTTCCCATGTTTTTGTCTTGTGCCCCTTAAAAATAATAATAATTATTATTCTATTATATTATATATTATATTATTATTATTATTATTAAAAAACTCATAAGGGAACTGATGTAATTAAATTCATTTTGCATCTGTTATTATGCCATTTTTAACATGATCTGTCCACTTTTCCTTGATTAAAGATGAACTTCAACACAAAAATCCATTGCAGCAGTAACACTGTCAAAGAAAATATTCCACTTTCAAGCAAAATAGATGCATCCCAGGTCCAGCGGGTCAAGCAGAGGACAGTGCTTGGTGTCTTGTCAGAAAATGAGCAGCGTGGCCGATCCCTCAACCAGGTAAGGTAGAGAGGCACCATCAAGGAGGGCATTAAATTTTCTAAATGAATTTCAAATTCAGTCTCCTCTCACAGAGAAGTCACATTTCAAATTAATGTGGGAATCATATTGACTACTTTTTCTCTACAGGGAAGCCAATTTTCCAGACACAGTATAATCTCAGACAGCTCCCAGCTCACCTTTCTTGGCTGTCTCTCCAGTTCTAGCTATGATGTGTATGTTGAAGAGGCTTGTGAAGTTGTTCTTGCAGCTTCTGGTCAAGAGGTGGTTTCAGACAGCTGTTACCTAGATACTGAGACTGCTGCTCTGCAAAATGAAGATTTGAGACTCCTGCTGGAGCTGAGTTCTAGTGAGTTTCCCCCCATAGAAAGACTACAAAGACCATGTACAAGAATACTTTGCTTCTTATGCTTTTATGACCCCGTTGTTGTTCACTCTCACAGGTTCTTGCAAGAATGCTTCTATGCAGTCTGAACCAGATGAATCCCTGATGTCAGAGGTGGTGCTGTGTTTATCTGAATATACAGAGGACATTCACCGGCACTTGAGAGAGAGTGAAGTGCGAAATTGTCTGAACTGTTGCAGTATAATTTCTTTCATGTTACAGTGCACAGTCAGCAAAATATCCTCAGTTTATTGAAACTACCTCATTATTACTGCTTTTTTTATGATGTCAGATGAAATTCAGGCCAAACCCAGGCTATTTAGAGAAACATCCAGAAATCACCAGTGGCATGCGTGTCATCCTGGTGGACTGGCTGGTGGAAGTTGTCCAGGAATACAAACTACATTCTGAAACTCTGCACCTTGCTGTCAGCTATTTGGACCGGTTTCTCTCCTGCACGGCGTATGTGAAACGAGGCAAGTTGCAGCTCGTTGGCACAGCTGCACTACTGATTGCTGCGTGAGTACATGTTTATATTTCTGCTGTTTGCATGTCCAGTCCCTGATTTGTCAAAAACATTTTGGTAAGAACCTGCTATATGGAGTAACAGCAGTGACTGATGGCAACTTCAAATCTTCTAGAAAATACGAGGAGATCTCCCCTCCTGAGCTGAATGAGTTTGTGTACATCACAGACCGCACTTATACAAAGAAACAGTTGGTTCGTATGGAGCATGTTTTCCTAAGAGTGCTGTCCTTCAACATGGCAGCACCCACCGCTAACCAGTTCCTTCGCCTTTTCATGTCCATCCACTCTGTCTGTGTCAACACAGAGAACCTCGCCCTGGTGAGGGAAATCAATTTCTCAAATGTCAGAAATGCTTTCGTTTTAAGCCCACAGCTTTTGAAGATACAATTCTGCATTTCCCTTAATCATATTTTCATTATTATTTCTGCTTCTAGTATGTAGCTGAGTTAAGCCTGCTAGAAATTGATCCATTTCTACAGTACACCCCATCTATAGTGGCTGCTGGAGCCTACTGTCTAGCCAGTTACACTGTAAACAAATCTCTCTGGGTACGTTTGTCAGATCATTGGCTTGAGTACTAAATCTCAATTTTCTAAAAAGTACTTTTTAATTTTCCTTTTTTCATATTTTAGCCTGATTCCTTATATGCCTTAACTGGTTATACAATGGCCGAAATCGTGCCCTGCCTGACTGACCTTCACAAGCTATATGTGAGTGCAGAGAGTCTCCCACAACAGGCCATCAGGGAGAAGTATAAAAGTTCAAAGTAAGACGTGGCTTGTAGAGATTTAAAAATGTTTCAGAGTTTTATAGTAGTAGTACTTTAAAAGTGCAGGCCTTTATGATCTTTCGTGTGCAGTTTTTCCAGGTTGTTAATGCATCCGGAAAACAATTTTAGAACTCTAACTGGTCTTTGATCTCTCCATATACAGGTATTGCAGTGTTTCGTGGATAACTCCACCTGCTGTTCTGCCTTTATGAGTCACTTCTCCACCCTTCTTCAGACGCTTCTGCATAAATATAAATAGATTGAAAACCAAATAAACATAGCTTATTTTTATTCATATCACCAATTCCATATATGCCACACTTCTCTGGACACTTTAGTTTATGTTCTTTTAGCTTATAGAAATACAATAAATTATTTAAAAAAAACATACTTAATGATTTTGTTCATACAAATAGTCATTAAGTCATTGGATGTGTTGAAATTTATACAAAATGTGTGTTTAATCATGAATTACAGCATCTTCTCTAACGTTTGAAGTTATTGTAACTTGTAAGCTTTATTTTTTTTAATGTATTTTTATGTATATTGCTACATATAATGTTCTTTAGCGAATGTGTGACAGAACATAGTAAAATATATTACAATATCAAATTAATACATGAAAGGTAAATGTGTTTTCATTTTTTATACAGTATTGTTTCTAAATAAAGTTTTTATCTGAACTATTATACTCTTAAACTCATCCTATGGGTTTTATTTTGAAGGTTTTGGCCGGAAGTCATTTGGCTCTCTGATTGGTTGATGCTTTTGTTTCTCCGTCGGCGCCGCGAGGTGCGTCAGAATAATTTAGTGAGAGAACAACGTTCATTCTATGGAAAACACCTCTTAAAACTTTTTTAAAGTTTTCGTTTTCACTTATATGAAATTATAGAAGACTGGTAGAAAAATAAGCACGTTTTGAAACAACTTAATAAGAATAATACATTTTGGCTGTCAAGGTAAGCTGCGTTTTATAACTTAAACATATATTGACGAGTGGTCAGACATGACGTCTAAAAAGCTAACAGGCATTTGATGTCGTATAGTTGATACTGAAATGATGAATAAATGTAAGTAAATAAACTTTGCATGTCTAAATACAATTTTTTTCAAAACAGCACAGGTCTTGTTGTTCAGGTAAAACTTGCTTTACACCTCATAAACAACAGACTACATGTCAGAGATTTTTCTCACATTAGCTCATCTACTCTCGATGCTTTTTATAGCTTTTGAGGAATGCCACGAAGATTTTTCGTTTTCACACCTGGTTTAGCTGCATTTTCTTGATGACATGCAAGACTGCTGCAGTCAGAAACAACATCTTCCAAAGTGATCAAACAGTTAATTCATCACTCTCTCTTTAAAACACTATCACCTTCACAAATGTAGAATTTATTGCTAGGCTGTTGTTTTACTACCTTTAGCTTAGGTGTACCTGATAAACAGCAGAGTGTATACTTTTATAAATCATGTCTCCCGTCTAACTGAAGTGTCAGTTTTCAAAACCATCAAGCCTAAAACCAAACTATAGTGTACCAGTAAGTCAATATTTAATACAGTGTATGTGTTTAGGCTGTTAATTATCATATTTTAGGGGATTACTATAAACTGTTTGCCTCTGGAGGTAACTCTCTCGATTTATTCTCTGTCTCACTTCCTTTTCTTCTAGTCTCTGGATGCCATCTACTCCTCAGTATGGCTGAGCCTGCTGAGCTACTGCTCATCAAAGACCAGTATGAGTTAGCGTTTCATGCCCTGAGTCGCGGCCTGACTGCCGAAGAGGCAGGGAAAAGAATGGAAGCCCTGAAATATTACACAAAGGGTCGACAGCACCTCATCCAAGGACTGGAAGTTCCCACTTGGGGGCAGAAGCGAGTGGGAGCAGGCTGGGAAATGGCCAGAGAGCTTCAACAGAGGATGAGGGACACTCTAGGTACTGTCACCACCCACCTCTCTGACCTGCAGACCGCTGGCGTGACAGCAGGAGACCAGAGGGGTCGTCTGCTGATGGACCTTCCTCCCAAACTTTATCCAGACCTTGCACTTAAGAGTCAGCCTCCTCATAGCTCTCTCCACCATCTCTACCCCTCCATACCTCCTACCACCAAGAACACAAGCCCAACCCGAAATACAGCCCCTGCTCCACACAGACAGCCACTGAGTGCAGCAGCTTCAGGGATTATAGCAATGGCAACACCAGGGGACCAGCCTCCAGCATATACCCCACAACCCACCAACGGGCATCGCAGCCTGGCTTATGGTCCTGCTGGAAGGAGCCGCCGGTCAGGAGCAGCAGCAACAGCAGCAGTAGGAGATGGAAATGAGCTGCTTTTCATCCCCTCTGGGGTGCAGATGTTTTTTGTGGCACCAAATGGAGAGGTCAGCTCGCTGTCTTATCCTGGGTTCCTTCGCATCATCACACATACGCATCAGAACAAGAATTCCACTGGCCAAAGACCCACAGCATCTCTACAGGCAAGTGATCAAGTATATCCCATGATAAGTACTGTATGACTGTATGCATGTGGGTGTGTGAACATGTTTGTCAAGTCTTTTCTTTGGGTGACATCAGACTCTTCCAGATGAAACCACTTCATCACTGTTAGATGTTGGTTTTATAACTAACTATGGGCCATTATATTGGTGTGTAGACTGAGTAGTAGTCACGACCTATTTCTGCTAATGAATAATAGTGTGATGCGTTCTCATGCGTGTGAAAAAATAGGCGTACCTTATGATAAAAGATGTCAAAAGTGAGCTGTAGAGGTAGATTCTTAAGAAGAATTCTTCTGGCCTGGACTGAATTTGCTGACTGGATATTTTCATAACTAAGACATGTAGGTGTTGAATTAATTTACTGTATCAATTAGTTTAAATAGTAAAACTTGAGATAACAGTGAACAATGCCTTTTACAATTTTCTAGAGTCATCATATGTTGACAAATAGTTCAAAACACAGATAAACAGTTTACAATAATAGAAATGCAGAAGAATCCTCTTATTGAGGAGCTGTCAATTTTTGGTGTTTTTCATTGATTATCATCAATTATCAAAGTGGTTGCAGTCAATCAAGTGATTGATTCATTGACTAATTGTTTCAACTCTGGTTACAGTGTAAAATTATGTATTTATTCATATCTGCTGTCTTTATGTTAAAGAAATATATGTATTACTTTAGATTTATTTCTGTGTGTTTCAGCCTTTCAGAAGTAGTATTAGAGTTCTGGTGTGGCCCCTGCATGTGGAGCCGTATGACAACCTGGCACATATGTGTGGTGATTTTTGTATAAAACCTGCAAACAGCAATAATGTATTCTGGTACCTCTACAAAGGGTGTATTATGTCGGGTTGTATAACCCATGACTCTGTTTCCCACCAGAGCGGGCTGGTGGGCTGCGCTCCTGTGTTCTGACTGTGCTTTGTTTCTCAGGAAGACAATGGTCCCATTAACAGATGACTCTGCACTTCTGTTGTGCTGCTGGTCAGTGTCCTGCAGCCTCACTGGGGTCATTCTGCCTGGTGACATACCAGCACCACAGTGTAGCAGCGAGTCTGTATATGTATTATGTATGTGTGCGTGAATCGGGCTAAAATCCTGCTGCGTCTTTGAGAGGAAAACAGTGGGTCAAAACGAGGTGAAGGGCACTGTGCATGTTGGGAAATGACACTATGTTTTCATGCCTTAAAAGACAAAGTGACTGACTTAGTCCTTTAGTCTTCAGAAGATATCACCTTGATGTTAATACACACGATGAAGATTTTCAGCTCACACATTTGGAGAATGAAATAAAGACTCAACAGAGGACAACTTGTCCTTCTTTTCTAATGTCTAAGGTCTGAAGTTATTGTTAAGTATAGTGGAAATTAAGTGCCTGTCACTAATTTTC
>JAUBNQ010000006.1:14743248-14768449 GCA_032353495.1 Ctenopoma kingsleyae | reverse complement strand
TAGAGAGTAACCTTCAAACCTGAAGGATGTCATACCTTCAAACTGACACACACACACACAAACACACACACACACACACACACACACACACACACACACACACACACACACACACAAACAAATGCATGCCACATACTGAAACATTGCACAAACCGTATAAATATGTGTGTGTGTGTGTGTGTGCCTGAAAGCTGAACTAAAAGATGCTCATTAGTGTATCCAAGGAGTGACTGCAAGATTGTGGACACAAGTTCTGTAGAGAAACTGTGAGTCTGACAGGAAGACAGATGCAGTATGTGAGAAGAATATAGATTATTTTTAATTAGTGCAGTGAGGAAACATCAGAACCACACTGTTCTGTATAAATAAGCAATACACGATAATGCCACAGTTTCTGCAGCTCCAAGAAAGACGTGCACTTTACTCTGATACATTCTGTAGCATTAGTGTGCAACACAGACCCTGAACACGCAGCACTGTGCATCAGAAAATTAATTTATCTCTGTAGGCAGAAATAAATGACATGCTTCTAACAACATGCAGTTTGGGCTAGTAAACATCTGTTTTGTGTAACATGTCTTGCAGTGATGTTTCATAACTAATTAGGACATCTAGACTAATATAACCTTATATACTGTATAAATGGAGCACATGTCAAGGTGTCTTTGGACAAGACACTGAAACCCTGTTGAGGAACCATCATCTTTGTGGAGCTGTCCAACAACAATTTCCCCATTGAGATCAATAAAGTAGTTAAATATAAACAATGGCTATAAAAAGTCTTCATCCCCTTGAGAGTTTTCACATTTTGTTTTTTTTACAATATTGAATCATGATTAGTTTTTTGACAAAAAATTACAAAAGAAATCTCTGTCATGTCTCAATGAAAACAGATCTCTACAAAGTAAAATTAATTAATTAAGAATATTTAAATGAATAATCCTTCCAGTTGGTTTAAGAAGCACATGTGCTCACTAGTTTCTGTTCTCACTGTGACCACATCTGTGATTCAAGCTGCCACAGGTAAAATGGAAAAGACTGTACATATTGCAACTATTGGCTTGGCTCTTCAGGCACCATCTAGCCTGATGGCCAAAACTTCTATTCTGGTCTCATGGGACCATTCTTATCTTCTGATAAACTGTAGCTGAAAATGAATGTGACATTTTTGTCTTGGCCACTCTGCCACAAAGCGTCAACTGGGGAAGAAACTAGCCAACAGTTGCTATATGTACAGTCTCTCCCGTCTCAGCCACTGAAACTTGAAACTCCTTCAGAGGAGTCACATGTGCTTGGCGGCCTCCCTCACTAGTCCCCTTCTCACACGTCCATTCAGTTTTTAAATGAATGTATGTATGTATTTTTAAAATCATTTATAAAATACTTGGCAATTGGCTGATTTGAAAGGGCAAATTCGTAATTGATATTAATACAGTACACATCAAACATACCGTTAAAACACTCCAGTGATAAAAACTGACTACAGGAGGTTATTGTGCTGCATAAGAAGAAAAGGGAGACCATTTCCAATCCAGAAATCTCATTGCTCTGCTCTGTTGTGTAAACCTCATGCCACCATGTGTCAGTTCTAATGTGTTTATTTTCTTATTCAGTAATGTAAGAACTTATTCCAGTTTTGTCTTTGCATTAACCATGTTGTTATTATTTGATCCTAGGACACAGAACAGTTTAAACTAGCGCAAATTGATTTATAATAAGTGTTACAGAAACTTTACTTTGTGGCCTCTTTGTAATGAATTGTGCTAATTAGTGGAAACACTTTGTCACAGGATACACTGAGGCAGCGTCTGAAGCTCCTGACTGAAGAGAAGTGTGACCTGCAAAGTCAACTGAGAGACTGTCATCTCAGAATTGAACAGGAGGGAAAGGTGTGTGAGCACAGTTAAAGGGATTTTGTGTAGAGTACTGTTGAAGGCCACAGTGTCTGCTAGTTTGGTTTTATTGTTTCTTAGACAATCAGCTTTAAATTTTTCAGGTAATAAATATTTCAGTTACAAATTACCACCATTAGCAAAGGATTTAAACAGATTTAGCTGATATTTAGGATTTGCATTCTTTATTTTTTAACAACCACTGATTCAAAATCAAACCTCAACCTTTGTCCTGTATGGCTATGACTTGGCCAATATGCTCTTACTTTAGCGACTTGGTTCTTTGTTTATTGTTCTGCTCAACAAACAGCAAGATATTAGCTGAAGAAAGGTTTAACATTCAGCATGTGCAGCCTGTAATCCCTGTTGTAATCTGTTGCTCATTAACATTAGATACGTCTGAATACACACACAACAAGCACTACACCCGTGAGCAGACAGATTAATGACAGTTTCACTGTTTCCATATACTCAGGCATTTCATAAAACCAATGACGAGAGGCGGGCATTCCTTTCCGAAATTGCTAAGGTAAGCATCCCCTGTCATCCTCAAGCATGCAGCACTCACACATCTGTTAACTGTGAAACACTGGATATTAAATATACGCCATGCTGAAGAGTAGCTGTCACGGTTAAATGCTATAAAAGGGCAATTCAGTTTGGAGATCAGACTGGTGTTCTATCTAATTCTTCTCTTTCAGGTCTAAAGACAATTTCACATTCATTGTGTAGTGCTGTTCTCTCTTGTTATATAACAGGTCAGTCTCTGTTGAAGCAAAAAAAGTGAGTCAAGGACTTTCTGCCTTATGCTGCAATACTGCTTCCTTCAGGGCTGAAGTGAATGCGGTTGCAAGCGATCTTGTCAACATTTTAGGAACAAGTCTTTACATTTGAATAAGCAACAGAGTCATGCCTGCTGTGAACACAGAAGCATACAGTTCATGTGTAAACAGCGAAACATAATGTGTATGTTTCTGATGTGCACTTATTGCGATTATTCATTGCTTGTCCTCTATCACAGTTGTCCTCCACTGTCGAAGCCCAAAGAAGAAAGTACTTCACTCAGCCACAGAGGGCAACAGAGAGCAAATGGAGGAGCTCAGTGAGGCACAGCACTCATAGGTGAAAGATGCACTAATAGAAACAATAATGCAATAAATAAAATGTGCTTTGAAAAATTAATTTATTTAATGAAATAAAAAAAGGTAATACTATAAATTCATATAGGCAACATTTGTGTAAGGGTTTTTCAATGCCTTTATACATAGTTCTTTTCCCGCTTTTCCCCCTATTTTTTCTATAAGAGTGTGTGTATATTAATATCACTACAAAATAAATGCTGCCCTTTGGTGTGTTGTATCTAACTAGCAGGTAGCTTAAATTTCATATGCAGTCTATAGGTAGATCACAATAAAACATATACACCAAGAAAAACAATAACTATAAATCATGCCAAAATGTTTTTACAATTTATAAAATATAAATAACTTTGTAATTAAAAACAACACTTAGATCAGAAAGTGGATAAAACGGAGAGTCATTAAGTGCAGAACTGAGTTTTTAATTCATTTTTGAAGTTAATATTGGAACTGCAACACAAAAGAGGCTGGTAGAGTGCTGCATTGAGTGTTGGCCTTGTTGGACCAAATGCAGTGCAGCAAAAGGCAATATTTGGTACGGAAGATATTGTATTATATAGTCAGTACATGCTAGTCAGTATATGCTAATATAGTCTATAGTTAGCATATACTGTACACACTCTTGTTATGTAGCTAATAAAGTTAATAATAAATCAATGAATCAGCTCTAAAATATATAGTGGAGAGTATCATTGTTTTAATTGCAGTGTTATTTAAGCTCTCTGAAATACTGATTTTCAGTTGCTTCTGTGATGATTCATTCATTCACACAATCTACTGTACTTTTTCACTCTGCTATATCATGGTGCATAGAGGGAAGCAGACCAGCAGGAAGGCAGAGGCTGATTCTTTGAAGGGAAAAGAGAGAGAAGAAGAAGATGGAGGAGGAGTGCGTGTAAAAGGAGGAGGTGGCGGTGGAGCAACAGCTGAGAAGCGAGAAGAGAAGAAAGCCCAAAGGGGCAGCAGGTTACCCACCTTAGAGCACTACCTGAAACACAACTCCTAACCCAAACCTGGTGTTACAGCCTTTTTCATGTTGCTCTCATCTGGGTATATAGAAATGATTCAACAATGTCAGAATGTGCTAATATATCCTTAAGCTTTGTTCACATTTCTCAGAGGCTAATCAATGCTAATCAAAACAATGCCGTTCCTACATAGGTTTTCTACATATGTGCCACTGTCAGTATCATAATTCAAGAAGGAACAATATTACATGCTTTGAATGTAAGGTTGTGTCCTAATATGCCAGAAGCTTGCTGAGTCTCACATTTCTTATATTGCTGCTGTTTTTTACTAAGCACCTCCTACGACAGGCATTACGAAAGCAACACCACATCCACCACTCTTTCCGTATGTAGTTCATTCTACGGAGTAACCAATCACCCCCATTCCACCTACTGGCAGCCTTTATAAATGTGGGTGTAAGAAATCTGTGTCCATATAAGTAGTAGCAGTAGTGAATATGAAAATTGCCCAAAGCCATGTTTGTGAAGAAGTGTGGAGGATGAATTCTGTTCTTGTGAGTCTCAAAACATTGACTTGAAACAATATCTCATGAGAAAGGATATGATCTTAAAGGCAAAACCAGCATAAATTAATCAAAATGTCTCATCCCTTTGCTGAATTTCATGTTAATTAGCTCACGAATTCTGATCTTGAAATTGGGTTTTGAGAGAAAGAGATCACAGACAAAAAAAAAACAATTCATAAAAATGAATCATGCATCACGTATCCTACAACTTAATGTCCAAGGCATTGCAGTAAGTGACGAGGGAGCTGGCCTTTAAAAAAAGGGCAAAGATCAAGCCTCAAACATCTGAACTGTTACTTAGCATGACACTGAATGCTTCAACTTTCCTTTACATAAATTAATATATGACAAATCTGGGTTTGAAATTAAACCAGCAGTTAAAGGAAATGTCCTGTAAAATCCAATGGATAGTTTTGTCAAATTTAGTTTATATTCAGATGATGAGGTATTACCTCCACTAACTTAAAAATATATCAAATATGCTTCACTTTCACTGAATGATTTATCAGTCTATTCACTGAACAAACTAACTCAGAAAAATATAACCTGATGACATGATATCTTCTTCCTCTTTTGGTTTATCTCACATGGGAATCGTCACAGCGAATGATGGTCTGCATATTTTCATTTGTCAAATGTTTTATGCCGGATGACATAACCTGATGACATGATCTAATTTCCAGCTATACAATCCGATTTTTGTGTTAGCTTATGTTGACTTTGCCATGTAAAATCACTGAAACAACACAGCGTGGATTCTATTTTATGGTGTATTTTTCCTTTATGGGTCCTTAGATTTCTGATAGGGTATGGGTGGCTAAGTTGGTGTACAGTTCCATCTTAAATGTGCTGCACTGACAGGTTGTTTGTCTTAGATTAATGACTTAATTTAAAGATATCCAGTCCATGTTTTGTTTTGCACACCACTCTCCCCTCTTTCTCATTTTTTCTTTCTGTTTCTTGTACAAGCTCATATTAGTACAAGACTCACTGCATCCTGCCTCTGATTCACGCAGTGACAGAGTAACCACCCAGATGTCTTCTGTTGACAGGTGAAACACTTCGACAAGTCACTACTGTATCTGTCAAAACACAGTGAATCACGCTGCTGCTACCTGCCCCTGCTAATTCATTCAGCTTTTCTCTCTGTCCTCACCACGGGTGAACTGCAAACAATGCAGTGTAAATGCAAGGTGATATATGTATATATATGTATATATGTATATGTGTATAAGACCCATTTGCACGTGTGCATGCTTGTACATACATGCATATATGTGAACTAAATTTGCATTGACTTGAATTAAAGTCTGACTTTCACAGCCATTCTTATATTCACACTCTGTGCTGTGTTGAGTAAAGTGTTAAATAAATTGCCATAGCACAGATACAGTATGTAGTGATAGTCGAGTGTTTTTGTAGCATCAATCTAGCAACAATCTGAGTGGGTTGAGTTTTTTTATTTCTCTTGTGGACTGCAAAATTAAGACAGTTGGGGTTAATTTTCAGAAGTATAGTAGAAGGAATCATCAGTCCATCTATCCAGATCTGAGCTCCAAAGTTGTGTTTATTATCATTAACTTCAGGAATCTCAGGACATTGTACAGTTATGCTGCAGGAGGAAATACTACCTCTAGGATTGTAGGTAATATTTACCTCACCATTAACTAAATAATAAAATAAATAATTGATATTGCCTTTCAAGTGGATACATTTTCATTTGCAAACATACTACACAACATACTACTACTAATACATACATAATGTTTGCATATGCACAATGCTAAAACTCATTTTACATTTTTATGTGTTCCTTTGTTATTTGAAAACATGTGGACATGTCAGATTTGAATCACAGATTCTTTTGGAAACTAGACCACAGCCCTGCTTTTGAATCCTTGACCACGTCCTGTCCTTGTCCTCCATCTTTCTTGCGCTGGTCTAAAGACACTCTCCCCCACGTGCCCTGTTTCCCCAGGATTAATTTAGGCAGGAACACTTTGTCAGCCCTGAGTCTGTGACGCACACTTGGTCCCCGTGTGTGTCTCTCCAAAATAGACAATATAGACAAACATAAAACATTTTGCACAGTGTAGCAATAAGAAATAGGAGAATAGAATTCTAAAAGACTGGGGTTGTGACTTTCACCGGCACTGTCATGGTGATGGAGAAAGTTAAACACACACGTTCACACATATATGGTTCATCAGGGATAGTGATGGAGCGGAACTGGGTGCTCTCTGGAGGCTGGGATGTAGGTCAGTGGTCTTTATCTCTTCCATTGCTCGGAGAGACTATTTCCTGCTGTCACATACAAGCACACATTGCAGAAGCTCATAGGAAGACACAAACTTATGATAATGAGACTGGAGCATCCTCTCCAGCTATGGCTACCTCCTCAGTGTTGCTTTATGGAGTAAACCAAATTAGAATTATAAAATAGAGATGTAGTCCACAGTGAGTGGATCACTGTGAAAGCTGCTCTGCATGGTCTAAAACTTGTAGTTTGAGTTTTAGCTGCTTCAAGACCCCTAGTGTATACAATTGCCTAAATGTGTTGCATAACATCTCACGTGCAAATATTCTTGTGGGCTAAATATAATGCTGCTCTTAGCCTCAAGGTTTTAATCTGCTGTGGCCAGTCCGTACACACCAGAATATGCAGAGCTTATATTTCTCGTTTGGATGAAAATTCATTCGTATTCACAAACACGGAGGTGAAATTAGAATGAACACTGTTGATCTAATAAGGGATTCACTGTGTATTTGGTAAACTTCTGTGACCACATCATTTTCTATACATTTATTTTTGTCATATACATATCCAGAAAATGAAAGAGAAATCAAAACTTTTCTGATTTTTTCCTGTTGATTAAGCATCAAAAATTGTCCTACGAGGGAGGGAAGACTAACCCACACCCCACGCGTGTTTTCTGGACTGGGGGGTGGAGGGGGCGGGGTGCAGCACCAGCAGCAGTCCCAGCACGGGTGGGAAGCGTGGGTTAGCATCCTGATGAAGGGTGGGGTGTGGGGCGCTGAATGAAAATCACGACAGAGTGACGTGGAGGAGGAGAGAGGTGGGTGAAAAGGGAATGGGAGGGAAAGCAGCTGCTGCCTATAGTCCACTTCCAGTCCAGTCTCTGCTTCTTGCTCGCTGCACACATAAACACACACACAAAGACATTGGTGTTTGCTGGTGGAGCAGCCGGACAACAAAGGGAAGCGCAAGGGGGGGGGGGGTCACTGCAGTCAGAACAATCTCAGCTCAGGCTCACTGAACTCGTTTTCTCATATCCACAGGGAAATAAAGCATCAGTCAGACTGGAGGTGACCGTCACAGAAGCGTTAATCCCTCGTGTAGGTAAGCGTGTCAGTGTGCAGTCATTCATTCTTTCATTTCACATCCGCACTGTTCTTTTAAAACTTGCTGTGTTGTGAATATTTACGCCTCTTGATAACCCACATGTAATTTAGATTCCCTGAAAGACAGACTGTGTTAATTATTCCGAGGTCGCAGTTTTGTGTTGGGCAACTCGTGGTGCAGTCTGGCTGTGCGCGGAGCAGCTGAATATTTATAAAGAGGGGAAATTAACAGCCTGTTATCGATTCGTGACAGTCGCTCTCTCTCCATCCATCAGCGCTCCAGAACTGTTCAGGCGCACCCTGTCAGACAGTGTGGGTCGTCATGAAGCACACTGTCCGCTGTCCGGCTTAAGAGCACTTAATCTGTCATTAGGGAGTTATTTTCAGACCGTGCACCAGCGACGGACACCGACTGGCCACTTTAAACCTCTCCTCCTTTATTCCTTCCTTTTTCACCCTTCTTGTTTTTGTTTATTTACCCGACAGTGAAAACTTTTCCTTCCTTTTTTTTTGCCTCCCAGACAGTACCGCCGTACTTGTGAGCCTCGGCAGCGAGATGGAGATGGAGCATTTCGACGAGCGGGACAAAGGTCAGAGACACGGCCGCTCCAGCGCCAAGATGAACGGGGTTCCGAGTCCGACGCACAGCGCCCACTGCAGCCTTTACCGGACCCGGACCCTGAAGACACTGAGCGCCGAGAAGAGAGCCAAAAAGGTCCGCTTCTACCGCAACGGAGACCGATACTTCAACGGGATAGTGTACGCTATCTCCGCAGACAGGTTCCGGACCTTTGACGCCCTGCTGGCGGACTTGACCCGCTCCTTGTCTGACAACGTGAACTTGCCACAGGGCGTCCGCACCATCTACACCCTAGATGGCTCTAAGAAGATCGCCAGCATTGACCAGCTGGTAGAAGGTGAGTATAAAGTTTAACAGTGCAGGCAACATATGCAGGTTTATGTGGTCACAGTGTCTGACATGTGAAGTCTTTGAGGCAGCACAGTTTTTTTTTTAAGTTGGACTCACAGCCCTGCCAGCATCTACAGTAAAATGTATCCTAAGATCAAGTCTATTTGACTTACTTCCATGTTATGTGAGCTTCCCCTGCTCATTTTCTGGTTGTACAAAGAACAAGACAATGAAAAACGTCTCAGGAATATATTTTACAAACTGCTCTATAAAATAATCCAATTAAGCAAACTGCAATTATTATCATGGCGATTATATCACTCATTTGATGGCCATATGGTGATGCAGACATATTCTGGCTCGGATTAGCTCTCTATTTATCTAGTCTACTGTTTAATACTGTACATGTCAAAATCTTTAGGAGAAGTGACATTTGAAGAGCTGTTGTTGACATCTTTGGTTAATATGGGATGTGATATGAAAAGAAAGCAAGTTGCCTTCTCCATATTCTTTTAGTTCTCTGTATTTGTTCACATGCTTCACCATCTCACTTTTCCCACTGTTTTCCTCCCCTCCTTCTCCTCCCTAACCCCTACAGGTGAGAGCTATGTATGCAGCTCCATTGAAGCCTACAAAAAGTTGGATTACACGAAAAACGTGAACCCCAACTGGTCGGTGAATGTCAAGGCCTCAGCATCGGCCCGCGGGCCTCCTTCCCTGAGCAGCTCCAAGACAGGTGCTCCTGATAACCGCGAAATCAAGGACTTCATACGTCCAAAGCTCGTGACAGTGGTGCGGAGCGGAGTGAAGCCCCGCAAAGCTGTGAGGATCCTGCTGAACAAGAAAACAGCCCATTCCTATGAACAAGTCCTGACTGACATCACTGATGCCATCAAGCTTGACTCTGGAGTGGTGAAGAAGATCTACACACTTGAGGGGAAACTGGTGAGAAATCTTTCTTTCATTTCTATCTATATTGATTGAGTTGATGTTGATTGAATTGTTAGTATTTGGCCTTTTATGGTTGGAAAGGACCTCAGGCGTGGCTTTGACTTGGTTAAATCATGGCTGACATTGCTTATGTCTAGAGGCAGACTTTTACCTGTGTGAGCTGGTGTTTTGTTGTGTCACACATAATGGGGGTTTCCACTGAGAGGAAGAGACCAGATGCTGCATGATGGCTCAGTGAGTAGAGCAGTCGTCTCCAAATCTGAGGATGAGCGGTTCAATTCCCAGTCCCAGCAAGCTACATGTCATGGTGTCCTTGGACAAGACACTGATACCCTGACCCGTGGCGCCTCACAGGGGCAGCCTATCCACAAAGAATTTCCCCAAGGGGATCAATAAAGTATCAATTATTATTATGCTGAGATTTTTTATTTACTTTTGGGCATGGCTTTAATGTGATTGAAAGATTCAAAATCAATGTGACTAACATTCTTTCTTTCTGAAGATTGGTGGTTTTGCATTAGTGTGGCTTGACAAGGCTAAATGGAGATTAACAGGCTGATAGAATGATCAAAATGACTAAATATCTAATGACCCCACTTTCATTTTACCTTCCATGAGCCTTTTATGAATGAAGAACATTCGCATTCCCGTTCACAGCCAGAGCTGTGGAGAGAAAGAGTGACACAGAGAATGAAAGAGGTCGAGGGAAGGTAAAGATGAAAGAAGGGAATGAATGGAGTCTGGTTCTCACCCACGCTGCAGAGATGTGTGCCAGAGCTTTGCCTCCGACCACAAAAATAAATCAGTTTCAGCCCCCTTGATAGTCAACCCACCCATCCAGCTCAGACTCTCAGCTGTGGAGGGAGACACTATAAAAAGAACATAGAGTATTGCACACACACATACGTATGCATGTTCTCCACGACTGTCACTTAAACGAGGCAGTCCCATGTATGTGGAAATGGCACTGAACTTATCCTGCACTGCAGCTGAATGAGGTCAAACACGCTTTCTCTGTGCTGGCAAATGTTCACGTTTGTATTTGTCTCAGAGGGGAATGCACAGAGTTCAGGTTAAAACATGCTTTAGCTCTCTGGTCTCTTTGTTTTATCTCCATCACCATCTCTAACACCATCATCACAGTTTCTGCCTGTCTGTCTCTCTGCCTTTCACTAGGTCATGTTGTAGCTCCAAGTTATTGAATGTAGCAGCACAGAACTGTGCTTCCACTGGTAGCATCAGAGAGTTATCATTATTTCGAAACAGATTTTGTTTGACGTCAAGGGCATCGTGCCATTTTGTGTCGTACAGCGGTAATCATCTCCTAAACGGCCAATTTGTGACTCATTCTCATGAATACGCTCTTCGCCCTGTGGGCTTTTCATTCTTAATTGCTATTTTAGTACTTTGTGTAACCATTTATCCCAGTTCTGAAGATTAATCTTCATTTGTTGGCACTAGCATGTTGTGCCGTTTCTGAAGCCATGTTGTCTATTTAATGATCCACTGTTATCCCAGCAGGAAGCCATTCCAGATTTCCTGATCTGACCGGCTGTTAGATCCCAGTACCAGCCAATGAAATCTCCAAATCAGGTTTTCCTTGAGAAACCTCCTGTTGAGTATTAAACTCATGCTTTTGCACAATGCTCTCTAGCTCTGTGGTCACCAATGGTTACAAATTTCTCTGAGATTACACAATAAATGCTGCTTTTGCCCAGTTCTCTGCAATTGGAACTAAGACCGTTATAGTTATGCTATTTTTAGAGATGGTATTGATTGGGCCTGTAGGCATGGTAACACGCTCACTGCTAAATTAGCTGGGCTGGGCTGAGTGCAGAACCAACTCCTTCTCATTTTTATGTGTGATTGTGAATGCGTGTGTGGGTTAATGCATGTGGGAGAGTTTGTCATTATGTTATTAAGAGAACAAAAAAAAAAAAGAGCGATTCTAAAACAACATTGTTATTAATGATGGAGAAACAGAATTGAAAGTAGACAGGATCGGAGCATCTTTGCTCTGGTGCTGGGATTGAGAGTGTCCATGTCTGTCTCACGCATGAGAGAAAATCCGAACAGATTTCTGTGTCTGGATACTGAAAAGTCTCAGAAAACGTGTGTTAAGCTTTTAGAAAATTTAAACCCTCTATGAAACATGTTTAATCCCTGTTAAACCAACCATTACACAAAGAGAATTAGTACAAGGAAAAAATAATTTTCAGTATGAGAATATAGTATACTCAACCCTTTTTTACATAAAACGTGTCTAGATAAACATCAAAATAATAGATAGTATGAATAATGAAAAATTAATACACATTATCAGGGAGTATGCGAAAGGTAGTTACATGAGTGTTCACTGTGATGTAGTTACTTGGGGTTAAGTAGAGTATCTGTGTGTAGGTGCATGCGCACTTGTTTTTGTGTGTGTGAGCTGCTGCTGTCAGCTGAGCCATGTCCGTCATTGAGCCTACGGCAGAAGTAGGTTTCTGGGCCTGGTGTTGAGTCCCAACAGAGCGGCAGAGCCTGCAGAGAGAGCATCTGAGAACCAGAGCTCAGGCTTCTCACCTTCATTAACCCCTGTAATGAGGCCAGAGACAGTGGGGCAGGATGTATATGTACATCCCTACTTCCCTGTTCTTCTTCTCTTTGTCTGTACATATCCATAATTGTTGTACCAGCCTGCAGAGTTGTGTTTGCAGAGTTCTTTTTTTTATATAATTACTTAAATTTAAATCATTTTGTTTTGAGTAAAAATACTGCAGCTAAAGTGTGCTGAGATGAATAATGGATTATGTTTTTTGGTATCTGAAGTTGGCCTCAGAGTTCAGCTAAGAGTTACTGAGAGTCTGTTTTAACTACAGTCTACTGTCAGTCTTCGTATTGTGCCTCTTAATTTATGTGTTTTTATGTGCATACCATACATCTGTTTTTGTGACTGTATACCAAGGTCTTTCAATACCTTTGCCAGTACAATAACTGAATTTCAGTATTGATGGATAAGAACATTTCCCAAAAAAATCACATAGCATATAGCTGTCCAAATTCTAAACTACATTTGGAAATGACTAAGACTAAGCAGGCACTGAATCAGTCAGAACCATGAAGTACAGAGATATTTGATACCCATTCCCACTCGGATATTTGCTATGAAACTTTGTAGATTTTTTTTTTCCTCTTTTGCTGTAACATAATTTTTTATTTGGCAATATTTGTGAAGAGCAATAACGAGATGCTGATAGAGAGGAATCAATATACATCAGGTTGTAAACAACAGTCTGTGAGCATCTGATATGTGTCGTTTGCCCACAGGGATCTTTCTCTACTATGAGCATTTACCGTAGGATATCATATTTCAGTCTGTAATATGTGCATCTAAATGAGAAAGAATGTATATTAAGTTTCTCGCTTACTGTCATATTGATTCCCCTACTGTATTAGGTCTCACTGATACAGTATATACCTGATAGGTGGTATATTTAGCCCCAGGCACTCTCCCTTGGGGTTACACAATCTCATATTTCTCGCCAAGCTTATCACCTCTCGGCCAGGTTTTACGATCATTTGATCTAGTTGCCTAGGCACCGACGACATCATACAGTAGCATGGTGTGATGGTATAGCAGGATTGGCCTGATCAAGAAGATAGACGACCAGTAAGTGGCTTAAGACACGGACAAGGCACGCCTATTAATGCATCTAAGCTCACACACACATACAGACGTGCACACACAGACACTAATGTTGAACCCCAGCTGCCAGCCTTCAGCCTTGCGAGGCTCATGCATGCTTAGGCACAGATAACGACACACACACGCTTTTTAATGGACTCATCTAGATTTTCTTCTCATGCATCACTAGCCATTAACTGTAGGCAACAATCAACCAGTGCATGAAATAATGCCACTTAGTCATCTCTAAGGTTGGTTACATTCTCTTTTTGAGATTGTTCAGTATGTGCCTCATTGGGTTGAGCATGGCTTTGAGTCCCACAATTACCGGCCATAATAAAAACACAGAATGAAAGTTAAACCAGCAGAGATACCCTGACTCTTTTGTCATGTGTGGTTAATCTCAGTAGCATCTTGTAGAAAACCCCTGCCTCCTAGCTCATAAGTTCTTTTGCTGGACGTACAGATAATGTATTGTTCAATAAAACGTAGAAGGTATAAAATAGCCATCCCTACTAATAGCTGTAGTAAATCAAATTTAGCTGACCTTAGCTGAAGCTTAGTGCTAACCTGTTCAGAAGAACATTTGCCAACTCAGCATTTGCCTTAAAATTGGTCTGGGCTCTAAGCTGTTTCATGTCTGGCAACCTGTGGTGTCCAAATGTTAGTGGGCAAATGTACAGTGGTCAGACTCACACTGGTCCAAAGAGAAATGGATGTTTTGGTTGGACAACAGATATTTCAAACGAGGGTTTGCAGGCAGTGGTATTGTTGTCTGAGAAGCTAGTATTTCAACTTTCATCAATCATTGCAATTTTAATTAATCTGTGATAACCTAATGGTCGTTTTATTGCTTATTATAGTAAATACACTACATATGGTGTATATATATGCACCATATGTAGTGTATTTACTAGTAGTGTAGTGTATTTTATATTTATATTTATATTTATATTTATATATATATATATGTTTAGAATTAGAATTAGAAGAAGAGAAGAGCAAGGATGAAGCACTCATTCCAGTACCTGCAGTGCAGCTTTCAAATCTCAAACTGCATTGTTGGCCTGTTCTTCTCCTTGTTGGCAAGGCTGAAGAGCTTTTAGTATCCTTCTATCACTGTGTTTTCTCTGCAGCCTCCTTCTTCTCTCTGTGTTTCCTAATTTCTTCTCTTTTCAATTTACCACCACCCATTATAGTCGTTGTTCTCTATCTGCATTATTCTTTTACCTGATGATTAGTTTTCTTCATCAACACATTTGCTCTCTTCATGTGCATAACTGGTCTTCTTTCTCTCCCCTTCTTTTACTTTAAATTACCAGTCATACGGTTTCCTGCTGTTAACATGCAGTTATTTTTACGGCTATTTAGTCCCCATTTAATTAGCACACTCGGCATGCACGCCCAAATCCAAGAGCTGCAACATATGGCATTGTGCACTCTCTCTCTCTCTCGCTCTCTCTCTCCATCTTTCACCCATCTTCCATTATCTGTCTCTTTGTCCCCATGCTACACATCCCACCTTCATTTTTCATTTTCCCTCCTATTTTTGTTTACTTTACTTCTTTGTTTGTCTCTCACTGTCCATTCTCCTGTTTGGTCTGTATCCAGCTCTGCAGGGACAGATGGGGGTGCTACAGCAATGTCACTTGAAAATATTACATATTATTTTTTTTCAGAAGCAGGATTTATTTGCCGCTCATTTGCATTTAGAAGTTCTTTAATCTCTGTTTGATTTATTGTATGGGCATGATGTCACTTTTTGTTCTGCATAGGATTGTGGGAAACAAAGTCCATCTGCTCCTGCTGATCTGCTGAGTCACAGCTACTCAGCACAGTGTGTGTGTGTGTGTGTGTGTGTGTGTGTGTGCGTTTGAGAAAGAGAATGTGTGTCATGCAGCTATACAGTGTATTTGTTATGTTCAGTATTTTCAGCATGTAGAGCGTTCCTCAGCAGAAATCTTTAAATTAAACAGCAATTTTTGTGTGTAAGCAGGTTGTTTACAAAGTGTTGTTCCAGGTTTTATTGCCATCCGTCTCTCTCTGTTTCAGTCAGTTAGTTAGGTTATGTGTGTGCCTCTTTCTAACAGCAGAAAGTGATTGTGGCAGATTGGAGGGCTGTCTGTAGTCAGAGGATCTGCTGCCAAATGAGGATCGATGGCAGACATTTCGGGCACTGGCAGACTGTCGAGCTCGTCAGACCACAACTTCACACACACACACACACACACACACACACACTCCCCGACTCACTCTCTAATCTCTCTTGACTCAATTTGCATTTGAAAGATTGTGTCTCGGCTTCATGCTTTTAGTTGCTTAAAGAGCAGGACTGTGATGTATCTTGACTGTCACAGGTTTTGCCTAATCATGACTCAGTGAGGGAGGTACTAAGAAACCAGACTGTAAACATTACAAGAGACAATGCTGCTCTGCTCACTTTGCAGTTTACAGTTTGAAGGCATTTCCTCTCCAGTGTTAACAAATCCATCTTAAATTGAATGCACTGTAAACTATCCCACTTTAAAACAGTACATAGAAAAATTCTGTCATTGTGCAATTTTGAAGTAAAAAAAACTACGTCCTATCAATAGAGTAACATCTATAAACTACCCTCTCATCAAATGGACTGAAAATAATGTTGGTCGTTAGGTTGTTAGATACTATGGTTCTTCATGGTTAAAATAAATTTGATTGAATTATAATTGTTTTAAGTAAGACTAAAGGTGTCACACAGAATTTATTGAAAAAATGATACCTTATGCTTTAAATAACAGACAAAAAGAGCCAGGGTCATTTTTGACCCCAGAGGGCTCAAGGTGTATGGCAATCCGGAGGACATTACGAGGGTTAAATATTAAAAAGTCCATAGTA
This sequence comes from Ctenopoma kingsleyae, assembly GCA_032353495.1. Lineage (NCBI taxonomy): Eukaryota > Metazoa > Chordata > Actinopteri > Anabantiformes > Anabantidae > Ctenopoma > Ctenopoma kingsleyae. The sequence continues at coordinate 14,752,119 of JAUBNQ010000006.1, read as the reverse complement.
AATAGTAATTTATTGGTGTCTTTTTGCTTTCTGAGCTTATATCAGCATCATTGTCCACAATATTTTTTTTCGTACCATGAATAGCTCATCTGTTTCTTTCTGTCAGTATAAATCTCAAGGTTTGGTCTATGTTTATATTGGTATTCATAGTGGTACTTTACTATAGCAATGTATGCATGTATGTACATTAAATGTACCATGCAATTAAGGAGATTTTGTTCCTTCTTGGTCTTTAAATATAGTTTAAATATATTTGGTTGTCTGGAATTTTGGTAGGACAAAACAAAATATTTGAAGACATTTTATATACGAAATAATTAATTGAGAAAATAACTATTAGTTATTGACCTTAATTCTCACTACACAAACTCACTCACTGACTCTCCCTGTTGTCCCCTATGTATTCAGTATTATGTCCGCCTTCTGTCACTGCTTGTTCTAGTAACACGTGTCCTTACATTCGTTCGTGGCCTTATTTCACACACACTCACACATGCACAGTAATGCTTGAAATAGCCAACAGATTGAAGGGGAAGACGGATCAATCACAGAGAGATGAAAGAACCCAGTGTAGAAATGAGTAATTGGGGTTAGAAGAGAGAAAGAGAATCATATAAAGCAAAGATGGGATGAGATAACTTGAGAAATATGATAATGAGGACCCTAAAAACGCAAGAGAGAAAAGGTTTGGACGAGAGAAGGGAAGTTGCATACAAATTATTTCCTTATGGGAACAGCGCTGTCTAATATCACTGCAAAAAGTTGCTTCACTTTTGATGCATGAAAGACAGAAAAAAGCACTCACAGTTAGAGAGAGAAACCCAGAAGAAGTTTGCTATCCCCCTGTGGAAACCGTGCTGTTACATAAGTTGTTATGCAACACAGCAGCCAGCCAGGCAGTCTGCTGTGCCGGTTTGAGGTGAACGCAGTAACACCAGTTCCAGCTCAGCCCGCTGCACTATTAATTGGCCTCATGTCACCGCTGCTCCCTCTGCCCCTATTTGTTTTTGAGCTTTTCCTGACTTTTCTTGTTTTCTCATCCCTCTCTGTCATTTCCCATCCTATCAGTTGTCTGATGAAAAAGAAGTGTGCTTTGAGTGCTGATAGATGCAGCGGGGAGTTCATGTGGTGTGTGAATCCTCTGTTTGGTTGCCTCTTTTTTGACGTTTCCTTTACCTTTCAGCCTTCACTCTTCGCCTGCTTCTTATTTAAATCCCCCCTTTTTGGCTTTTTCATTTTGAGAGTGAGAATGAGAACTTTTCTGCAGATATTTTAGTATGTTATATATTCCTGACAGTGGTAAGAGATTTGTATGTGCTTTCAGGGGTTGTAGTTCTGCAGAGCCTTCACCACCAAGTGACAGCACTTTTCTTACTGTACTGGTGCCTCTTAAGTTGACTTTTTTCAATATCGGTTCTATACAGTACTGTATTGTCTGTCTGTACTGTCTGCATTTACATTAAACATACAATACTTAAATGCTACATACTTTAGTAAATATATATTGACCTGACAAACAGTCATCACTAATTTCTTAAAATGCCGATCACACACAAGTTCCTCCACAATATTATATAACATTATTAAATAAATGTCAAACCTATGTAGCTGAAGTTACGATGGCCACACACTGCTGTGGTTTTGATATTTAAGCTTTGTCAGTCAGTGTATTTGCTCCTATTTATTTCTTCGCCTTATATGTTTTGCATATTTTCAACAGATTGTTTTCCCCTTTCTGTTTCTGTCTCCTTTTATCTTGTATGAATACATCCATCTGTTACTCTCTCACTCTGCCTGTTTGTCAGTATCCATCGTTCTGTCTGTCTCTTCAGTGTCTCTGTGGTTAGTATTTCAGAGCAGCACAGCAGGCTCTATTGGCCAGCTGCAGTGGATTCAGCACTGTGGACAGCTACACTGAGCTAAGCTCCCCTGGCAGAGTGCAGCGACAGCTTGTCTCTCCAAAATGTGGTCTTTCTGTGGGCAGGATTATGTTGACCTCACAATGTCCTCTGTGTAACCACTTTGAGTCTATTATGGCACAAGAGATTAGTAGTCGAGTCTCCAATCTCTTTTTGGGTTTTGTTCTAGTTTTGTAGTCATGTGTTTGTTTCGGTCTCAGAGAAACAGTGCTCTGTTCCTTTTCAGAGAAAGACCAAACTAAAAAACACACAAACACAAGAGTTAGCTCTTCTGGACTGAGACTAACATTGTTTTACGTTATTGAATAATTTTTGGTTAATTGGTTATCAAAATCATTGATTAATGATTAACTTTGTCTTGATCATCTAATTAATAGAGCCAATTGTTTCAATGCTAATGGTAATTAAACTCTCTCTATCAGTTTTTTTCTAAAGATAATACATGTGGACGTGCCCTCATACATTTACATCTGAGCGGCTGTCAGAAACTTGCATTAAAAAAAAAGAGAATCTGACAGGGAGACAGAAATAGAGGATCTAAATGAGCACAGTGAGACGTGTTGCCACTGATCATTTGTTCCCAGCAGATGATTCACAGGAGCTGCTGATGAGAACAAGACAGACTATCTGAACACAAAAAGATAAGACTGTGCTCAGAAGGTGATATGTTAGAGTAGTGTAGCAGTGTCTTCACATGTGCATGTATGTCTAATAAAATAACCTATGTGTGTATGTTTGGTCTGTGCAGTCTCATTAGTGACATTAGTTAGTCTTTAGTATAGATGTTTATTGTGTCTTTGTAAGTATGTTTTTACAGCTGTTGGCCTCTTTTCACATATTTTCTCTCATTTAAGAACCCAGACTAACAATCCTTCCCTCTATATAGTCATCCATCGCAGTCATCCTGCGACATACACCAGACAGGTACTTGGATGTTATTGAGCAAACGTATTGCTCTGCAAAGATCCAGATTTAACATGTCTGTCTATCTGCGGCTGTCGTCTGCTTCCTCAAATAAAACCTAAGCTCCTGTGTGCTTCTGTCACTTTCTCTACTTGATCCTCCGCTTAAAATCTAAGTAGTTAGTGTGCCTCGTTTATTGTGAGAACCCCACTTTTGTGATCATACACAAGCCTTTTTGAGTTATTGTTGTGTGGAACGACTTGCAAGTCTCTCCACATCATATGGTTATTAAACAGTGCCACCATGTGGTGTAAGACTCGGTTTGTGGTCTACCTTTGCAGTGGTGTCATGCAAATTCTAGAAATTTTAGCTTCTTATCTGTACAAAACCAGCAGGTTTAGCAGGTTCTTAAATGAGATTTGTATTTAATTTCGATAATGAACAAAGAAAGAGAAGAAGGACAAATAAAGGAGACACATTGTAGTTGTTGTTTGGTGTTTCTACTCTAGGTGGCATAGTGAGAACATAAACGGATGTACTGAGAACTGTTCTATTATTTGTTGTATAAGGCATTCAGAAGGAAATGATATACAGGTCACACCTCTTTGGTAATGGGAGTAAAATCCTTTTGTACACATGCTTCTATGTATTTCTGGTTTTATTGTTGGTGTAATTGCTCCATATAACTAAATATCACACATTTGTCTTTTGTTATATTAGCACCAGGATCGAGAGAGGAGTGGTCAACAAGAGGAGGAGATCTATAAACCGGTTATCATGACCCACTCTTTAATAAAGATGTGTAAGAGGTTATGGAATCGCCAATTTCCACACTCCTCTGCTCTTTTCTCATCATCTTATTTTAGTCGTTCTTTCCTTCTGCTTCTGTTTGTTTCTTCCTGTCCTTGTTTCAGCAGCAGTAGATGTTGTGTAACCACACTGTGAGAACAGAGCACCAGAGACATCAAAGCAGCTTGTTTTGTCATTGGGCTCAGAGCAGCAGTCAGGAATAGATCCCCTCTGTTGCTCTTTTCCCTCTGTCTGTTTGCTTCCTCTCTAACTCGGGGGGATTTGGCAATTTGGTTTCATCTTGGACTGTTTTATTTTTTTCATCCCTTTTTACTAGCTCCCTCTCGTCTCCTTCGTTGATCGATTCTTTCTTCTTGACTAGAATTTCAGGAGAGACTTTCCCCTGTCAACATATGGATATATATTTTTAAATAGGTGATATTGTATTTCAGGATTAAGCAGGTCATGTGCCACTTGTATCTGTTTGCATATGGATTTGTGTGAATGACACAGTTCTGTGCCCATAATAGATAAAATATGAATGATGGGAGCTTTCTATTACAATATTCACATCGTGCAGTCAGTCGCACGCGCCAGCCATGCACCAGTGCCTAGAGGGCATCATCACCATAGCAACCATACTTTTTCACACCCTTCACACTCTACAGTATGTGTTGGTGTATTGCTCCACATTTGTTTACCCTCAGCTTAAAGGCGCCCTCAGAGGGTGCCCTACATGCACACTGTCCCTCTTTCCCTTGTTTTCTGTGCTTATTACTCTCATTACATTCTACACATGTCCTTGTTTACCTGACATATCCAGTGGGGTACAGTTTCTATCCTGGGATGAGCAGATTCACTCCAGCAGTCTCCTCTTGGTTTACTCCTGCAGCAGCAGCAGCAGCAGCAGCAGCTCCAGCCTGAGGACCTGATGTGACTGACTCACACACCTCTACTCTCATCTAACCAAAATTCACTTTGACAGGAACAAAGCTTTCTATAGGATGATGTGTCATAAGCTTAAAACTAATAATGATCATTACATTAAAGAATCGGATAGAAAATTGCAAACAGTTTTTTCAAGCATAAATACTAAAAATTTACATATCATTCCTATTATTGCTAATTTACCTTGACAACACTGGGATTTAGATTGTTGTCCAGACAAAATTAGCTCTTAATAGACTTCACCTAGTGCTCTGGGAGTTAATATACTTTATTTATTTAAACAGGTTGTCTCATTTAGATTAAAACATCTTTTTAAAGGGAGAACTGTGCATAGGACTGAATAAAGGCAAATCACGGTGGGCTCTGCCAAAGAACAACACACAAGTCCACAAGATCTGTCCCAATATTTACCAAACAACCCAGTTGTCATTAGATATCAATAGTAAAATTATTGTGCTCAGTGGACAAGTGGACAACGGACATATACGTACTGGATCATTTAGAAATATACAGTAAAATGATGATGTAAAGAACAAAGTAATGAAAATACAGTGAAAGAAAAAAAGCACAAATAGAGGTAGAAATGGCCAAGAAACACAGGGGATGTTAACAGCACCAAGCAACCCGACACTGAAATAATCACCAACGCAGAATCTGGGGACATCAGGCAACAAAGCAATATGCACTCTGTTATGAAACTACAATAATATTTCCTCCTCGCATGCACATACACAAGTATCCACATGTCCCTTTGCAGAAATGTGCATTGATATGTAATGTGTGAATCTACACAGAGATACACACACACAAAGATGCCAAAGCTTGATTTGAAAAGAAAAATGATCCATACTCTGCAGAGTCTGTGTCTGGGATTAAACTTGATTTTTTTTGTCTCCCTTGGTTCATTTAGAGTCTGTGGGGGGTAAAGCAGGACGACTACCACACACACACACACACACACACACACACACACACACACACACACACACACACACACACAGAATGGCCTCTTCACTCTTTCTTGGGTATTTGTTGATAATGGTATTATATCAGCTGTGACTTTCTTTTAGGGTGTTGATCGGTGGCTAATAGGAATCTAAATGGATTCTTGGATTTTAATTGCTGTGAAAAAGCAATAACGGTAGCTTTGTGTTTATGTGTTAACTCCAGGCGGTGCTAGACATGCAGCCTAAATTGTAATACCTCTTAATAGGTTTTTAGTGGGAGATTTGTCATAGCTTCTGAATAAACTATTGTCTTCCCGCATGTCCCTCGCTATAGTGAAATATAATTTGGAATATTGAGGTCTTGGGATTGAAATGTGATGGTTGGCTTGTGGGGTGTAATCAAAGTTATTTGAGTAAATCATGCAGAGTTACATCAGATATGTAATTAGTCAAATAGAAAATAATAAACAGCAGCATGTGTCTTAGTCTATTTATCATAATAATTGCTGAGATTTCTTCCTAGGAAAGTAGGGGCGAGCTTACAGACTGGAAATATGAATAGCATCTGTCTTGTGTTAACAGAATGAATGTGTTAAGAGCTTAGGTTGGACATTGTGAAAAATGTATTAATCAGCCACTTCTAGACACCAAAATCTTCCTTATTTAATGATCAACTTCTTGTTGTGTTGCGTAGTGACCAGTGCCTGTTACCATGTCACTGTGGGTTTGGTATTAGCTTCACAGTACGGAGTCTGTCAAAGAATGACAGTGACTCATTACGACAGCTTTTTTTGTTTGGGGGTCAGATGTAGAATTAGTCATCTCTGCACTGAACAGAAATCTCTAAGTTCTCTCTGTCTGAACACACCACATCAAGTCTTGGTACATCATGTATGTATGCTCCCTTTCTTAGTCTTAGCTTCTTGTCTTTGTTATTCATTACCATTTATGAGATACTAGTTTTCAGAGAGCTGCCCTCCCCTCCTACCCCCTGCCCCACTTGCTTCTCCGTTTGTCCGGTTCACACGCTGCAGCGCATCAGCAAATTAGGGAGTCAGCAAGGTCTCATTATAGTCGCTTGATAGACTGACGAAGCACAGAAACAACACAGCCCTGCAGCTCAGGGACTTGCTGGGCATGCGCACAGATATTCACAGACACCAATGAGCATGCATGCAAACGAGCACACAGGGTGGTGTGTTCCTTATCTGTGTCCTGGGGCTCAGAGCATGTGGATTTTAAACTGAGCACAGGAAGGGGAGGTCAATTACATAAGCATGTGCAGAGTGGGGTAAATGAGTGTCTGCTACAGAACGCCAGTTAAGTGCTGCAAATGTACACTCTATCAGTTCTCTAGAAATATAAAAAGCCAGTCATCTAACTATAGAGTTGTCTTTTAAATCAACAAACTAGGTGGGATGTTGTCCTTCAGCAGATAGTTGAGTTTTCTTTCGACAAAGCATTTAGATCCTTGTTCTAGCAGCTGCCAGAGGTGAATGTCTCTATCTAAGTATGAGGTGTAGCAGACACTGACCTTTTACGGATATGGAAGAATAATAATTGAACTCATCTGCATGTTTTTGTTTCCAGGTATCTTGTCTACAGGACTTCTTTGGTGATGAGGACATTTTCGTTGCATGTGGACCGGAGAAGTTCCGCTACCAAGACGACTTGATGCTAGATGAGAGTGGTGAGGCGACTGTTACTTCCTTTTGTTTCAGGATTTCACATATGACTGCCCAGTCTGTTCTTCTTCCTTACCATCTTTCATTTCCTTCCTGCTCCAAGCTATGTTTTCTGATCTGAATACAAATAATTTTTGTGCGCTGTTTTATAAGGTTAAGCAGTTCATCTACAATAGATGTTATAATTGACACAATTATGATATTGCTAATATCATGATTAGCCATATGCATTTTTACTGAAGAAATAGTATCGCTACAACCCATTTGAGGGAAGCTGCTATTTGGCATTCTTCAAATAAGCTAAACTTGCTCTTCAAACTGTGAGTGACCACAAAACAGCATCTGTGAATTTGTCTCATTCTGGTGAACAAAATAAAACATGTCTTATGATGATCACTTGCACACTTGCCATTGTTTTCCCTGACACAGCTCTCTGGTTCAGATGGCAGAGGACTGTTTTCATTACACTCCTCACTTCTCCTCCTCTTGGAAGAACGGGTCTGCTGCCCTCAAACAATCATCTAACCTATTGTACCACTGCTGCTTTTGCTCGTCTCTGCCTGTCTCTCCACCGAGTTCTGCTGAGGATACGTTCTGTCCTCACTTCACCCATCTGTGTTTTGCTGTCTTTCTCCTCTTTCTTCTGCATCACTGTCTGAAGACTCCTGCCATTTGGTGCTCATCTGTATTCTCACCCTCTTATCTCTTTCCCTGGCTCCTACATGAATGATCGTGCTCTGGCTTTTGTTCAAAGGTTTATTCATTTCATTTGTTTCCCATGTATCCCTTCATCCTTTAATAATATTCATCCCACCTGGGTCGCCAGGCTACACCACATTCCTCCTCCTTTTGGTCTCTTTTTTTATTTCACTCCCTCTTTTCCCCGCTATTTTTCTTTCATTTGCAAAATATAATAGCTAGCTGCTTCTATTAGCCAGTTTCCTTTTGATAGCATTTTTCTCTCTTGAAAAAGAAAACTAAACAACCTCCTACATACAGAAAGGCATTTAATGTTTCATGTTTCCAGGGTATCTGTATTACTGATGATTGTCTCCATAAACTGTCATAGTAACCAGCTATAGACTGTAAGTGAAACATTTCTTAAGGTCTTCAGCTTAAGTTCAAATCTTAAATTCAAATTTATACTTTCTATGTTCATGTAACCACAGTGGTCTGCCCATGTCTGCTAGGACTGTGTGTGCAGACTTCATATGTGTGAACATAATCACTCAAAGTCAAAGTTCAAAGTCTTTGAAGCATAATCTGTTGCATTCAGCTCAGCTATTATTGGTGCATGATACAAATGAATTATTTTTTAATTGATTAAGAAAAAGGACCTTGTCTTATTTGCTCTGTATTCAGCTTGTGGTTATGAATTTTTAATTTTCAAAGGTCAAAATAGGCCATGTAGATTCTAAAATATGTGTCAAAAGCTGAGATGTCGTGAGGTGTCAGTAAAAGTTGGAGACGTCAGACATATTGATCATTATATAGTTCTTGTCTTTCTTAAAAATAACTTTTAGCTGTGTTTTTGGCACTTCAAGCACATTATGTAGACTTACTCAATAGACAATACTCTGATTAGTTTTCCTTAACCTCAGTGATGATAGATAGATAGATAGATAGATAGATAGATAGATAGATAGATAGATAGATAGATAGATAGATAGATAGATAGAT
>JAUBNQ010000006.1:14715109-14730898 GCA_032353495.1 Ctenopoma kingsleyae | reverse complement strand
TGTGTGTGTGTGTGTGTGTGTGTGAGTGTGTCAGAGCAGACTGAAGGAGAAAGTGTGTGTTATGTGCTATGATTTGTGGTCCCATTCATGTGAGCGTGTTGTTACTAAGGGTTGTATTTGTTATTTCCTTGTATTATATTTCATATTTCATGTTGTGTCGATGTCATTAGATGGCTTGTTCATCTTTGTTCCTGTGACCGTCATAACGACTGGCTGCAACACATGAGTAAACAGCAGGAAACGGTGAAAGCTGCAAATTTTAAAGAACATTTGATTCCTTTGATTTGTTCACAAAAGATTACGACCCAGCTCGTCTTTGCATATCTTTACATCTAATAATCAGTAACATCAAATTTTGCAGTGGGGTTTTAGGTTTTGTCTTGTTTTTTTGTATTGTTATTTACATACAAAAGATATGTACATATAAAAATAGTCTGTGACAAATTATGTTTGATAATCTGGTCCATCATCTACATACTTATTCAGATTTTCTCATGCGTGGTTGCCAGCTCTTCTCGGCTCATTTGTTTTTGTTTTTATTTTCTTTGTTTAATGTATTAATTTCCATTTGTTGATGTCATTAAATTCATTGTCATTTCATTTTAAATTTGTGTTTTTTTTCCCCCTTCTTATTTGTGGTGCTTAACAACTGTTCATTATATTAATCACACAGATAAACAAATGGATCATTTTCAGTAGATGGTAGATGATTATGATGACTGTATGTGTTTATCAGCGGTTTTCCGCTGTTAAACTCACTTCAGAGCAGACAACTCATGTCCTCTTCATCACTTCTGTCCCACTGTTTATGTTCTGGATTGTTTTGGTTTTTTTTAAACTGGGTCAATCCAAGTCTCCCTACCCCCATTTTTTAATTTTCCCTGAAGCACTTAATCACATTCTCAAGATTCTTGAGAATTACACTCCATAAGGATCATGATTAGAAGAGGTCCTCGTGTCCAACTGACAGATAAGAAAGACTGAATCCCCAAACCAGTGTTGAGCTCTTCAGATGAGAGTCAAATGGATTATGTTTCCTGTCTGTCTAGACACCAAAATAAGAGCCAAGAAATATTATCTCCTGTACCTCGTGTTCTTATGAGAGCCAGAGTAGGAACTTGGGACAAAACAAAGTACCCTATTTCTATCAAATCTTATTTGATTCTTAGCACTGAAGCAAACGCCAACAAATCCTGCCTTTGCTGGATATTGCATGACAGTGAAAGTGACAAGAAATGCTGCTGGAAGAGAGATTTGGCTCATCCAGCCTAAGGGACAGAGGGAAAGAGAGCTTTAGGATGTGTGTCTTAATCAGAATCAGACAGGGTCACTGAGGACAAGGCTGGCATTACAGTTAAGTTGGTTATGTAAATGTTCGCTGCATTTTAATGTTGAGTTGTACCATTGACAGACATTATTGTTTCCACTGCCACATATTTGATACTCAACGCTTAAGGTCAAGCTTGGACATCCTGTTTAATTCATATTTATACGCTGATCAGTATTCAGTGGCTGAGTGTTGCCCTTGCTGGTTTGAAGAGTAGCAGCTCCAGCCATGATGTAAAAGATTTGTCAGTGTGTTGGTTTTTTTTTTTTAGTGGTGTGAGTCATAGCCAAAGCAAAAGTATAGAGACGTAGAGCTAGGAATAGTTTTATGTTGTATTGTGCAACAGGGAGAAAGCTGGATGGTCTAACAATAAGATGACAGTTCCTGCCAAGTCTAATGATCAATATCAACCAGACCAGACTCTATACATCTCTCTCCCTCTCTCTCTCTCTTTGTTTCCGTTCCTCCATCTCTCCCTGTTTCTCAGTCAGTCGCTCGGTCACTCCATCCGTCTCGTAGTTTCTCACACAGGAAAGCGAGACACAGTGTTCATAGAAGGTTGAACTCACCTCCCTCCCATCCCGCAGACAGGAAATGGCCATATATAGGCTTCTGTCTCCATACGGGAAGTCTCATAAGCTGCCTCTCTCCTCTCTGAGAGCAGTTTCCATAGCAACAGGATTTTGTTTCCCTCGGTGGCAGGAAGAGAGAGATAGGAGTTCAAAATGAGAAAGGGAGTAGACGACAGGGCTGAATGTGAGATAAGGGCACAATAGAAGTAGATACGCAGGATGAGAAAATAAAAGAGCAGAAGGATGTTTTGGAAATAACGCAGGGTCATCGGCTTTATGGGTATTAAGTGGGTTTTTTTGTTCTGGGACGAGTGCCCAATCAAACACAACATTACATAAACCAAATTCAGCCTGACTCATAGCTACAGTCATCTGGTTGGCTTTCAGGTCACAGCAGTAAAGATGAGTGAAAGAGCTGACAGCTATCTGGGCAGAGATATAGGGCAGCTCATCTCTGTAAATAGTTTTCAGATTCGAGTTAATGTAAGGTATTTTCCTTTCTGACAGTGAAATCCTCAGGCTGTTTCACAGTCTGACCAGGCACAGATGAAATAAAGGCTGGTATGGGAAAGAAAAAAGAAACAAAATATTAAAAATGCTTTTATTTTGTGGAAAATACATTACATTACATTACATGGACACACATTTCCCTTCATACTTTGACCAACATTATACATGCAAATATATAACACTGATTATGTGTTAAGCTGCAGTATTGTAAAACCAGTAGCACAACATGTGACTTAGCCTGACACTGATTCAACAGGTGTTTTCTGACATTTAACCTTCTTTTGTTTCTCACCTTGTTTCCAATCCTTGCTGGGTTACTATCACAAAAAATCAGCAATGCCTTAGATCTCGTCCACTTTAAGGAGTCAGGACTGATTGATGTGTGGACTATGTGGTGTGAAATAATCACAAGAGAGCTTCAAAAGGCCTGGGCTAAAATGACAGATGAAAGAAAAACATTTGCCATAACCAACATTAGTTAGAGGTGGTCATTAATAAACTGCTCATGCGCTGCTCTCTTTGGGCTCAAGATTTCAGGCACATGGAGAATAGCTCATGCATCACACCCATAGTACAGACCATTTACAATGCGAACTTCACTTGTTAATAATTCACATTTTCCAAGCGACTCCACTTAAATTTGAGAGAAATTGTGAAGCATCCACCTCTATCGCTGTGCCAGACTGCATTTTTGGGATTTATTTGAGTACTGGACAGCTTCAAATCCTAAACTGCCTTCACTCATGTGTCCTCAGGACTGACTGGGAAGCAGGATTTTAGCAGAGGTGAGCAGAGAGGAGACTAAAAGTGAGAAAAGATAGATATTGAACACTTGAAGAGATGTCAGTGACAAGAGTGTACCAAATTAAAAACAGTCAAATTGTGCAAGTGTAGTAAAAAAAAAAGAAGCTATCCTGTCTTTGGTGGAAAGTAGAACAGAAAGATGGACAGTGAGTGGAGAAAATATAGAAATACTAGAGGGGTAGATTCTCATTTACAGTCCTGACTAGATCCTCGCTCCACATCCTTGTTGCTTCCATGACAACCAGACAGGAGGTTACGAGGTGGAGGGCGTAATGAGTTTTTGTCTTTAGACGCTGCATCGCACCACCATCTTTCCCCCTAATGACCCCCTGCTTACCAACCAGATGAAAGGCAGTATTCACCCACCTTTATTAATGTCACCAAAACCTGTATTTTTATGTTTTATTAAATGTAATAGTGAGGAGTGAAAGGAACATGCAATTAGGTAGGGATTACTTAAAGTTCTGTGAATGGAGAGGAGCTTGTTGGGATGCACTTGTCTCTCCAATGTGGACACACGCAGTTGGTTTGCTCAGTAAGTAACTGGTTTATATTCAGTTCACTGGTTTAAGTAAAACAGTTTTGGCTCTTTTCATGAGCAAGTGTATACACAGCACAGAGCAGCACAGCATTACGGACAGACATGCAAACACAAAGACAGACTTAAAGATGTTCTGAGGATGATACGAGCTCCTCAGTGTCCCTTTTGTCTATTTTTGGATTGACGTAGTTGCTTCGGATGGGATTGTAGCAGAAGGGACAGTTTGATTAGATTTTTTTGAGCATGAGGTGGATTACAAACTATTTTGGGTTACACTATATATAATTAAATAATTATCTCTATATTTTTCCCTCTTGCCATCCTGATGTCTATCCTTGTCACTGCAGGGCTCCCAGGGTTCTTCCACTACTCTGTCTTCCCCTAAAGTTTCCAGCTCAGTGGAAGATGAAGACAGACTTGTTACTGAAGGTGAGGAAAATTAATGATACAAGAATGTCCAAACAGTTTGTCAGTGGGCAAAGGCGATGTGCTCGCAAATATCATGCATGTCTGAATCATGTTATCGACCTTTAGTTCATCTCTCTCTCACCACCCTCTCCCATCTCTGTTCTGCTCAGATTTGTACATCATGTTCTCGGCACCTCATGTTCTCACATCTTTCCCCTCCTCTGTTGTTTTTCTTTACCCCTCTGACTCCATAAAACTCTGAAACACCACAGCCAATCATGTGCTGGTAATTGTGCTGGTAATTGTGTTGGTTGGTCTGGAAATCACTGGACAAAGCAATTAGCAAAAATTGTATTAATCTCTTTTAGATGACTTTAATTTCATCTATCACATTCATCTTTAAAGTTATTTACTTATAGAGGACTCAGAGAACCTACTCAAATGTTATACATCACGTCATGCATTAATATGGAACTGAACATTGATTGCATACATTTACATTTTGATGAAACAGTTGGTTCCTCATTTACTTTTCCGTTTCCCAGCTTGATTACCACATACAGAGCACTATGCAGTGCCTCAGTGTGATAAATGTCAAATGTAACTACAGAGACCTCACTGGCTTGGAAACTCAAAAAAGAAAAAATCATGGTGTAAGTTATTTGTAACTGACAATGATACAGTATGTGTGTGTTAATGCTTCATCTTAAATATTCTTTATATTTTCTCTATTATTTTTTTCAATTACATTACAATTGAAAATGCTTTATGTTCAATTATAAGCAGAATGAATTCATTATAATTGTCATTAACAAGGCTCTCTGTGTCCTCTGCACTTGCCTCTCTTTAGTCTATAAAATGAATTCTCATCAGGCTGAAGAAAGTGTACAAAACCCTGAACTGAATAAGTGTAGATATAAACTGATTTACATTCCCTCAGCTGCTCTAAACATTGTGTTCCCTCCCTGCAGCTGAGGTTCTAGTTGATGAGGTTCCAGCTGTGCCGTCCTACATATCAGAGCGCTACAAGGTGGGACGTATGTTAGGCGATGGGAACTTTGCAGTAGTTCGGGAATGTGTGGAGCACTCCACAGGACGGGAATACGCGCTGAAGATCATCAACAAGGGCAAATGCAGAGGAAAGGTAAACTACGAAGTCTAAAGGCAACTTATATGTTTGACTTATATGTTACTCAGCTATTCTAATGCTATAAACTGCTAGAGTTTAACTATGAAATTATCTATTTTGAAGACTACTAGGAACAGCAGTTTTCAGTATAATTAAAACAGAGAAACACCAGGGAAAACTAATAAAAAATGCCCTACTTAAAGCTCAGTCCAATCCATGTTTTCAGTAATTTAACTCAGACTGCAACATAAGGCAGCAAAACACTATTGTTATTTACTTAATTCTTTATTGTTTTATTACATTTGTTGCACTTGGCTATATTTCTCTAACTATTATTCCAGGAGCACATGATCCAGAACGAGGTGGCCATCCTGCGCCGGGTCAAACATCCAAATGTTGTCCTGCTCATAGAGGAAGTGGACACTTACAATGAACTCTACTTGGTCATGGAGCTGGTCAAGGTGTGTAGCCATGTTTGTATACTGTAATTGCCTGTTTATTCTTCTGTGTTGGTGCTTTATCTGCTCCATTCAGAGACAGACTGGCATATTTTGCCAAACTGATATAATGGGATTAACTATTCTCTATACACTGCATAATAATGGTCATTATCACCATCTGAGATCAACAGGGAGGAGTAGAGAGGCAGAAAAAGCAACAGAATCCAAGGGTTGAAGAAAATGATGAATTCCAACCAGTGACACAGTGTGGGATTGAGAGATTCGTTCTATGGCTTGGAGCGCTCGTGTGTTCACATTTTTTATTCTCTCTTGCTCTCTGAGTCAAGAAATGTTTGTGCATAATTCAGGAGCCAGGAATGTGATCCATCTGTTCGTGTTGTGCTGTGGAGTACTACAGAATATAGATGAGAGGCAATCTGTGGGAGAAATGTGTGTACATGTCCAAAGTAGGAGGATCAAGAGGAGACTGTGAATGAATGAGGTGGAAAGAGTCACTGCAAAAATGACAGGCACTAAGACAGAGTGTGAGACATGGATGTATAAGAAGGGGAGGAAAAGGGTGAGAACAAAGAGAGGGAGAAAGCTGGTACAAAATGAAGCCAAAATCGATATTTCAGACACTGATATTTAAGACAATAAAATGCTTCAAACTTTGCGTTTGACTGCTTTGCGAAGACCCTTTTCCTGTTTCACCATGGCAGAGTAATACCCACAATGAAACATTTTTTTCAAAGATGTAAGAGCCTTGACCTTTGGGATGATCCATCACCCAACATCAGTGGCTGCTCTGATTGTGGTTCTAGTAGAATAAGAGAGAGAAAGAAGTACAGAGGATATTATAGCAGCTGATTAATGTTCATGGTTTTGGAAGGAAGTCTTCACCAATCACATACTGTGCATATGTAAGGTCTGCATTTCCACTTCGAGCTGCATAGTCAAGGTATTGAAGTGCATATTAATTGGTTAGTGGCTGAGCTGTGACATTTGACAGTTCTCATATTTAAATAACTGTTGCTGTGCAGGTCAGATGCTGACAGTGTTCCTGTGCAGAAAGAGAGATAGATTCAGCCCTATTTTAAGCCTCTGTTCCACTTAGTCCACTCAGGATAAGAGAGGGAGAGAGAGAGAGAGGTAAGAGCAGGGTGAAATTCATACAAAAGGAAAAATAGAGAGACAGAGAAAAAGCCTGAGAGAAAAGTGGAAAAGCTGAATTAAAGAAAAAATTAAAATAGGGACATATTAAAGACATTCCACCAA
Organism: Ctenopoma kingsleyae; assembly: GCA_032353495.1. Classification (NCBI taxonomy): domain Eukaryota; kingdom Metazoa; phylum Chordata; class Actinopteri; order Anabantiformes; family Anabantidae; genus Ctenopoma; species Ctenopoma kingsleyae. The sequence continues at coordinate 14,723,889 of JAUBNQ010000006.1, read as the reverse complement.
GGTGAAGAATGAGGACACAGTTTACCCCTCGAGCTGCTGAGCAAACGAAAACTAAGTCAATTGTTTGCCAAAAACTCTTCAGCAGAAAAGATCAGCAATTGTGAAAACAAAGAAATGATTCTGTCACTGTTGGTGTGAAAATGTGAAAGAAACTCCTGTGACATTGTGCCTAATACTGACAAGCATCCGTCATGTTTTGTCCACAGGGGGGAGATCTGTTTGATGCCATCACCTCGGCCAACAGATACACAGAGAGGGACGCCAGTGGCATGCTCTACAATCTGGTCAATGCCATCAAATACCTCCACAGCCTCAACATTGTGCACAGAGACATCAAACCAGAAAACCTGCTGGTGAGTTCACACAGAGTGGGTCTACGTGTGTCTGTATAGTATGCACAGCCATGTAACTTGCACAGTATGGCCTCTCTCTCTTTTCCTCCCTCCTTTCTGAATGAACAGTGAATTAATATCACTCACCGTGGACTCTCACAGAGCAGAGATGACTCATCCCTGCTTCCCTCACACCTGCTGCAAACCCCTTCTCCAGCCTCTGTCGTTTGTCTCTTCCCACCCTCCTCCTGTGGACCTCTTCATTGCCTTCTTATCCTTTGACTCCTGTTCTTCATCCCCTCCTTTGCCCTTTCTTCTGCCCCAGTTCACTCCTCAGAAAAATAGATTGTGAGGACTAGACCAGTACATTACCTTTTCACCTGCAATGACTTTAGAAACATTTCACTCCAAAGTTAATTGGGTGGCCTTTGTTGCCTCCGTCACCCCTACTGACCTTCTTTTCCACCACTCCACCTCTACTTTTCTGCTTTCCAACTCCGAATTACATAAGAAGTGCTATGGTTGAGTGGACTTTCAGAAGGAAAATGCAGCACCCTTCAGTGCTCAGTGCAGTTCTCTGTTCTCAGTTCTCTGTTTTTTATTGTTACAGCACAGGGTTTCTTAAACATTATGATCAGTTTTTAAACATGATTAGTAGGTTTTTTTTATTTTGTAGGACTTCATCAGTAGTTACAAACTAACAGCTGGGTCAATATGTGAGTGTAACATCCGTGAGAGCTTTTTTCCCAAAACAGCAACACTGAAGAGGAGAGTGAAACCTTTTCACGCAGACATACTAATTTCACCATCTATTAATAGAAAACTTGGACTACAGCAGCTTTAGTCATTTCATATTTGTATGCAGTTATATTTTAAGCACACCCATATTACACAGACATAAATGAACAGAACATTGAACTACTTCTTCACCAGAAAAACTGTCAGACTGTGCACAAGGATTTGAGGCTTTGGTTAACAACCATTCGTGCTATGAAAAGAAGACTCTTTAGCAGCAAGCATTGCATGCTTCTATCCCCCAAATGCCCACATTGACTCTGCCAGGGCACTGTGAAAATGGAGAACTGAGACAGTTCTATTGTATTTTTGTCACTCTTACACACACCAAAATGCAGCAAGAGTCACCACGACTCTCTTTAAGCAGCTAAAGGAAAAGGAGTTGTGCTGCACAGTCCAGATCATATTCACCATATTGCAGTCTTTCAAGATCCTACTTTTAATAGCATTTATCATGTGTTTTTTCTCTGACTTTAGGTGTATGAGCATGCAGATGGCAGCAAAAGCCTGAAACTGGGAGACTTTGGTTTGGCAACTGTGGTGGACGGACCTCTTTACACTGTCTGTGGGACACCAACATATGTAGCACCTGAAATCATTGCAGAAACAGGGTAAGAACATCAGTTGCAAAGTTAAGTTCTTTCATTCTCTGCTTCTACCTTGAATTCATCATGTTCTTTTGTTTTGTGCAGGTATGGTCTTAAGGTGGATATTTGGGCAGCCGGAGTCATCACCTACATCTTACTATGTGGTTTCCCACCCTTTCGAGGGTAAGCTAACTTCAAGAGATTCATCTTAATTTCTGCTTTTAAACACATTCTAGCAATAATGATGACACACAGAGAGCAGTGCATGAGTCCCACTAATGGTGGGTAACAATACTGCATCTTTTCATTGTTAATCAGAGCAGTGTTTTAAGTGTGGGAATGTTTTCTTTGCAGAAGCAGTGATGATCAAGAAGTGCTTTTTGATCAGATACTAATGGGACAGCTAGAATTTCCTCTACCATACTGGGACAACGTGTCAGAGACAGCCAAGGTGAAAATCTACATCTGTGTGGGCATCTGGTTGTTTGTATAGTGAAGGAAATGCACATTTTTATTTCATATTATTTTTCATTTATATAGAGGGAATAAAACCTCACCAGTGTTTGATTTCTTCTGCAGGAGCTGATTCGATCCATGCTGGAGGTAGAGGTGGATAAGAGATACACTGCCCTCCAGGTGCTAGAGCACCCTTGGGTGACTGTAAGTATAATGTTCATTGATTTCATCTGGCCAATCACAATATAATATTTTCCCACAAATGATTGATTTTTCTTCCGTCTCCTCCCTTGCTTACAGGATGAGGGTCTATGTGAGAATGACCATCAGTTGTCAGTAGCCGGGAAGATAAAGAAACACTTCAACACTAGTCCAAAGGGCAATGACACCACTGCCGGAGTGTCAGTCATTTCTGTAAGTCACTATTTTATTATACAGATGTGTGTTGTTTTCTGCAGTAATTTCAGTTCATTTATTCTGCTTCTAAATGCAGGTACAAATGTCTGAATGACGTCTGTCTCTTTTGGTAGTTCTGTTGGACTGGTGTTTAGATTGATTATGCCGGTTTCTCTTTGTGTTCAGCTGGATGACAGCTTTTCTATGCAGAGGTCTGGGTCGTTGGATTTCTACCAGCACCCGGCCATGTACTGGATAAGGTACGGCAGGTTTCCAAAGACACAGTCAGATGGTCACAAACCAGCGAGAAATCAAAACAAACCAAAATAATGTCTTTGAAGCTGATGCCTCCCTCCTCCCTGCCTGCTGCCTTGCTGACTGGCTACTGCTGTGCTGCTTTGACAGCTTCATGTTTTCACTGCTCTGTGGTCTTTGTGCTTGGCTCTTGCTTCTTTTCTTTCACACGTTGCTCCATGCAAACACAGATTCCATAAAGTACCTGTGTTGTTGTCATCTGTCTTTTGCTTAACCCTCGTCTGCTGTTTTGTGTCGCTGTATATCAGTGCCTCCTGGATTTCTGTGAATAACCTTGTGAATGTTTCTCCTACGTATCTCTATTGAACATGTTATATAAAGGCAATTTTTTTAATAACAAAGTAAACAAAATGATGTTGCTGAGATTTTTACTGAGTAACAGTCACTTTTTGTTTATGCTATTTCTTTGTGAATGCTGCTTTTCCAAAGAAATAACCCTGTCCATTGCTTGTCTCAACAAATTTCTGTGATTTTTGCTTGATGTGATGCTCCCCACCTGGCTGCCTCTACTAATACCAGGATTTGCTATTCACCTCTCAGTCCCCAGCTCCTTTTGTGTGATTTTATCCATATTTATGGAGGACCTAGCAGTTCAAGGAATCAAGAGCAGACTAAAAGAAAAGAAATGAGTGCAGCATCAGTTTAGTGCATTAGGCTGGTATTACAAAATGAAGCAGTGAATATGGTTTTTGTTCAATTATATATTAATTAATTACTTGAATATGAGTGTGGCTCACCTGGTCCTCCATTCTGGATAACCACTGTTTTATTGAATTCCAGCAGTCTGCTCCTGGATCTAATGGCGATATTCTCCTCTTCTTTTCTCATTCAGGCCACCCCTCTTGATAAGGAGGGGCAGGTTCTCGGACGAGGATGCCACCCGGATGTGAAGCCGCTGCCTTTGCAGATGATGCAGATGGTGACAATAGTAACAACATCAACAACAAAATCAGTACGTGCAGAGCCTCCCAGTTGCCTCCCTGGCCTGCCCATGGCCCCTTCCTCTCTGACCACTGACACTTGCTCTGACCCTTCCCCAAATCCCAGCCTCCCATCTGACACTGATGACATCTCCATCAGCTCAGCCAGCACCGTCTGCTCCCCCAACTCATCCTTCTAAGGAGGAGGAGGGGGAGGATGAGGAGGCTAATGTGTACAGAGGAGGAAGAGAGGAGGAAAAAGCATCCTCATCCAACTCCTCCCTCTATATGGAGGAGGAGGAGGAGGAGGAGGAGGAGGAGGAGGAGGAGGAGGAGGAGGAGGAGGAGGAGGAGGAGGAAGAGGCGAGATCAGTTTCGCCACACTCTCTCATCTAAGGCTGTGAGAAACGGGCAAAACTGTGGAAAAATCAGACAGTACTTTTGGCTTCCCTCCATCTTTCCAGTCCTGGAAGTGATCGATTAAAGGGTGGATAGATGACAAAGATGGTTAGAGAGATTGGGAGAAAGACTGAAGAGTCAAAAAGAAATGGGGATGACAACACATGATGAAGAGGGAAAATGCAGAATGAGCTGAAAGACTTTCCTTTTTTTCTTTTTTTTTTAACGTTCTCTCATCTGAGCACATGTTACAGAGCTCAAGGAGCAGGAAAGGGCGACCGTGTTGTTTACCCTTCAGTGATGATCCGGGCTCAACATGCAAAGTTCCTCATGATGGAGCAGCTCTATAAGACAATATGAGAATATGGACCAATGTTCATGTTTTATTGAACCTTATTTCTCCATTCTTTATTCACACTTTTTTAATATATGCATTTCCCTTTTTCATACACAATAATGTTTTGTTGATGTGGCCTAAGAGTTGGTGAAATGAAAAAAATGGAAAAGTATGTAGAAGTAGAAATTTTGAAGTAGGCTTCCATAGATTTGAAGAACAGAGTAATGTTGGAAAATGAGAGTTAGGGAAAGTATTTAGAGAAATTTTCTTACAAAATGTGTTGAAAGCAGTGTTCAAAAAAGATAAAAATGCTATAATTCTGTGCTCCACACAGTACTGGTGTTGCCTTCCTGTAATGTTGGATTGCAGTATTACAGTTTACATTTTACACAGACTACTATTAAGACAATAATGGTGCATTTGATTGCTCCTTGTAATTTTGTTAAATGCTTCACTGATGACATTTTGAGACACAAAGTTCAGCAGCATTTGGGTGCTTGTGTAGCAAACTCAACATTTAAACTATGTTTCCTCAATGCACACACATCTGTATCGATATCATATGTATCTTAATATTTTGTGACACTCATGTACACATATGAAGCCTTGTTTACATCATTTTTACAACACTAAAAACATAGTTCACCCACATATTCCAGCAGTAAAGAAAGGTGTAATTGTTGCAATGCAGTTGTGCCACTTGTATGGGTTTGGAGAAATGTATCACACGGTAAATGTATTCATTTAACCATTTATGAAGACTGTCTATTTGCACAAATTACTGCAGTTTAGGCACCATCAAGCAAGTTTGAGAAAAATTTGGTATGGATGCCGGAGAACCAGCAGCACTCTTGAATTAAAAGGATGGAGGAGGGTTTATTTCAGCTCTGCACAACCTCATTCATGGCTTCATTTATTCAGATGGAAGCATGTCAGACGTACAGTAGCCTATTCTTATACAGAAAACCTGTTTAGTGACGTATTGTTTATATGTTTCTGTAAATAACATAATTTTATTTATTTTGATAGTTCACAATACAGTATATTTCTTTACTTGTAGTAAGTCTGTAAAAAACAGTCATACATGTTTATCAGTCAGCAAAGAAAAAAAATCTAGAGATCGTCAGGTTGAAATAAAACAATACTACTGTTTAAAAAAAAAGAAGACAAATTCGACCTGGCGTATCGCATAGAGAAATAAACAGACGAATCTAGAGAAGAGGAAGAAACCATACTCTTGGTTCTTGACAGACACTGGCAATGATTTCACTTCCTTTACAAAAGCAGGTAAAGGGATTTCCAGTAAGTAAATGTGAAATAAGCCAGAGGAGTGAGAGAAATGCAGAGTGGTTTTACTTTTTGCAGATGATCTCCCTGAAGTCGTCACACTTGTCTGTAGGTTTCTGTATTTACTCTCATTATCACACATATACAGTAATGTGCCGCCATATTGACCAGATCAGTATGAATTTGTTGTGCTGTCCAGCACATGGGCACATGTGGTTTACCAAAGTGCTGTCACAGCTGCACCACAGTATTACAATCTGTTGCAATACTAATACCTGTACCTCTGTTCAACAATGGTCTATCAATAATAATAGTAATAATTAAAATGTTTCAAAACTAATTATTGGTGTATTTTGTAGAGCTTTAATGTGATTTCATGTGTTTTAGACAGTGTAAGTTAAAACTTCAGTCTGCAGACTTCAGGGGCTTTGCAGTCCTCTCGCAGAATGACTGGATTACTGGCTAGACATGCAGCATACAGGTCCTGCGACTACTGACTATCAAGGATCCCAAAATCTATGATTTGCTCCATACAGAGGTATTTACTTGTGAATGTTTCCAATTGAACACATACACATCACCCCACTAAGGATTTTTTTTTTTTTTTTTTTGGTGTTGCTGATGATGTCAGAAATTATTTGGACTTGACACTGACTTGTCTCAGTGGTGACAGCTGTTAGTGTGATGCACCAAAAGCCCACTCACACTTTATTTGACCACTGCCTGAATAACAAATAAACAACATTAGAGCTCAGTGTTGATTATGTAGATTATACTCAGATAAGTAAAACTCATTAATATAATGATACATATAGATAGTAAATTGCATATTACATTAACAGTGACAGAAGTTAATCAAGCATGTTTACTCAAGTACTGTACATACAGTAAGTACAGTTTTGAGGTACTTGTACTTAATGGACTTCTTCCAGTTGCTGTATATGTCTACTTAACTGCATTTCATCAGTAAATATTACACAATATAGATTTACATAATGTAGATTTGTCACTATATTTACGACAACTATTGACTAATGTATTTGATAATAAAAAGGTCAAATAAATAATATAGAAATATATATTGTTATATAGCTAATATTATATGATATACTCAACAGCTCTTCTTCAGAATAACATCAAAATTAGGTTTATTGTAAACTATAATGTATACTATAGGTAATAATAGTATTGATTCAATTGCAACAATATGAAAATGGCAATTCTGTCTCCTGTGAGTACTTCTAAAACTTCAAGTACATTTTGATGTTCATGGACAGATAAACTTCAGAGAGCAGCAATTTTGACAAATGATTAATCACCACTAACTTTTCAGATTTCTATAACAGTAAAATCAATATCTGTGGGCCTTTGACATTTGGTCACTAAAAAGGCAATTTGAATATGTTCACTCACATCCACTTTAGTATAACACTGCACAACAAACAACCAGATTATTTTATAGATTATTTTATAACCTAAAACCACTGAGGTCTTAAAACTAGATTTTGATATAGAGTTCCTCTACATGACAAGCCTATAAGATATAGACTGGAGGACGCGGCAGGGTTGATGCTTTGAAATGAGTTATCAAAATTATACAAGGCCAAATTATTTGGCATATAGCTGGAGTTTTAGGGGCCAATGTGGTTCCTTCCTGCTAATAGTTTTGTACTTTTATTTAATTAAAATTATGAATGCAGGATTACAAATTTTTATAGTGTGATACTGCTACTGTTAGAGTAAAATATATCATTAGACCGACTTTTTCTATCACAGTTTACTACCATCAAAATACACATATTATAAAGATGTGTTTGTCATTCTGGCCAGCAGGGGTCACTGTAACAGGTAATGAAAGCAGCGAAGAAGAAAATCGTCATTGACATGTAGTGAAGGTAGTAAACCCAAAGTGTTACGATAGCTAGACAGAAATCATATGATTTATTTTCAAATCATGGTGTATAATTGACATATATCTGTTGCAAAAGCAAGGGCCTACTATTACAGGCAACGTGGCTGGAACATGTCAACGAATCGCTACATTAGCTAACGTGAGTTGGTTTCAAAGGGATGGTCGTAAGCTAGCTAGCTAGCTAGCAGCTGCTACACGGTTTGTGTAAACCCCGATCATGAACGAAGATGATAATTCAGCATCAGCAAACAAAGACTCGACTCTTCTGCTCACTAAAGACGGGCAGAGATACTACGTGAGCAAGAGCGGCGTAGTCGACAGCAGAAACGTGACAACGCCGCATGAACCAGAGAACAACGCGTCGTACGACATGGATGATCCGGACGAAGAGAGCGACGTCCTGGACACTTCGGATCCCAGAGACAGCGCCGCCAGCCCGGAGGAGCTCAACGACGACGACACCTCGGAGGGCGACAACGCTCCGAAACAGTGCACCTATGAGGGATGCACAGAAACCACAACGCAGGTAGCCAAGCAGAGGAAACCTTGGATGTGCAAAAAGCATCGCAACAAGATGTACAAAGACAAGTATAAGAAGAAGAAGAGTGATCAGGCCATGTCCAGTGGGAAACTTGATGTAAGTTGAAGTTTCTTAGATGCTTTATGCACACACACATTCAAAATGAACCATGTAGAGGTTTAGTTAAACCCACGTCTACAGTTTGAACCTTTTCTATTATTTATACACTTTGAAGAGTAATGAATATCAATTCTGAAGGTAACACAACCTGACAGGAGCAGCAGGGTTATCTGGCCAACTGTTGTGAAAGTTTTTTTTTTTCCAATCACCCATTAGTCTTCCAGGCTCTAAATCTGATTATTTATAGTTATTATGGATGGATGGGTTTATTTTCACCTCCAAATATTTTTTAGCCTCTAAAATTGGGGATGCAAATTAAACAAATGGCTGTAATTCTGACAGGTTTCATACATTATGACTTACAAAGAAATTTGAGAAGCATAACCTCAGCATACAATGCAGTT
>JAUBNQ010000006.1:14678010-14694825 GCA_032353495.1 Ctenopoma kingsleyae | reverse complement strand
GGCTTCCTGTAAAATCTAGAGTAGAATTTAAAATCCTTCTCCTAACATACAAAGCACTTAATGATCAGGCCCCATCTCAAAGACCTCATAGAACCATACTGCCCCAGCAGAGCACTTCGCTCTCAGAGTGCTGGTCTACTTGTGGTTCCTAGAGTTTCCAAATGTAGAATGGGAGGCAGAGCCTTTAGCTATCAAGCTCCTTTCCTATGGAACCAGCTCCCAATCCAGGTTCGGAAAGCAGACACCCTCTCTACCTTTAAGACTAGGCTAAAGACCTTTCTTTTTCAGAAAGCTTATAGTTAGAGCTCATATGCCAATACTGCCACTAACTGTGTGTCTGTTCTCTCCCGTAGTTCTGCTTCTTCCTCTTTGTCCCCCTCTCTCTGCACCTCTCTGCAGGAATCTGCATCTCAGAGCTGTATGATATCCAGTGTGCAGCTACTGGCCCTACCCCCCCACCCTGCCTAGTGTTTTGTCTGCTGCTTCTTGTTGTTGTCTTTGTTTTGCCTGTTGTTCTTTTCTCTCTCCTCTTTCCACTCACCCCGATCGGTCGAGGCAGATGGCCGCCCACCTTGAGCCTGGTTCTGCTGGAGGTTTCTTCCGTTAGAGGGAGTTATTCCTCTCCACTGTCGTCCTCAGTGCTAGCTCAAATGGGACTGTTGGGTTTTCCACATTATTCTGTATTTACCTATATTCTGTAAGGTCTTAAACCTTACAGTGTAAAGTGCCTTGAGATGACTTTTATTGTGAATTGGCGCTATATAAATAAAACTGAATTGAACCGAATTGTTTAAGGTCACGCCACAGCATCTAAATTGGATTTAAGTCCAAACTTTGACTAGACCACTCCAAAACCTTTTTTTTTTTTTTTTAAACCATTACGAGGCGGAGTTGTTGGTGTGTTTCAGCTCATTGTCCTGGTGCACAACCCAAGTGCTCTAAAGCTTGAGGTCACAAACTGATGGTCTCCTTTAGGATGGTAGACTGCAGAATTCATAGTTCCATTATTTATGGCAAGTCATCCAGGTACTGAAGCTGCAAAGCAGCCTCAGACCATCACACTACTACCACCACCATGTTTGACTGTTGGTATGATGATCTTTTTATGAAATACTGTGTTAGTTGTATGCCAGATGTAATGGGATTGTCTCATCAGTCCACAGAATATTGTGGTGTGGTGGTGTATTGTTGTGTTTAAAATTACTCCATCTGTTCCTGAATTTTGTTAGATCACAGCATGATGTATTGCTTTTTGAGATCTTTGTGTGCATCACTTTGTCAGACAACTTCTATTTAAGTGTCTGTGAAGATTCTCAGTCATCTATTCTATTCTATTTAAGTGATTTCTTGATTCAACAGGTCTGGCATGAAAATTAAATGAAATTATTTTAAAAGCTGCATTTTGTATTCACTCTGGTAAATACAAAATGTGTTTGTGTAATATTAAAATCTGTTTGATGATCTGAATGATTTAAATATGACAAATATATTTTTTTTATAGTGCACTGCGCTGTGAGTCGAGAAACATAATTTAGTTTTTTTCTTGTGTATGCTGACACAAGGTTAATGACAATAAAGCTCTTATCTTATTCCTCAGGAAGGGGCAAATACGTTTGCACAGCACTGTACATTTTGCATGTACAGTACTTAGTTCTGATTTGTGTATAATGAGCAAAGTGAGACAAAATGAAGCAATATTCTCCTCCGTCAAGTCCTCTCACTATGATTGACTATTGAGTGAAGAAAAAAATTAACCTAACATTGCAGTTAAAAGCCTTTCCCTCTGCCTCAGGTGGGACATCACTCCCGGGAGAGAAGCTGCAGGAGTGTATCAGCCGAGCAACAATGCGACAGAAAGAGATCCAGAAACTCATTGACAAAGTCATAAATAGTGTGAAGACAGCCCAATAAAGAGGCTCAGACAAAGCTTTTTTTTTATCTAAAAGCTGTATTTTCCACTGTCAATATATATTCTTTTTTTAATAACAATAAAACTGCTGACAAAGACTGCTTAAAAAATTATTTCTCAGTGTCCAGAAATGTCTCGCACACACTCAATTGATGTCTTGTAAGAATACGCTCACGGCTCCTGAACTAATTAAAAGGAAATGCCTTTTCAAAATGTGCTGTACAAAAGCAGGTACGCCGTCTTGCATGTTGATCTTGAGTCCTTGGTTGAGCCCTGTGCCGGGATTGCTAACAGAAGAAAGACTTCCAACAGACTGAGAGGTAGAGAGCTGCCCCGAGGCACTACTCCAAGATCAGATTTGCATTTTTACATGTAATGGTTATATGGAGGATTTGGTGTCAATAAGCTCAACTGGGATCCGTGCTTAAAGGGCAGTTTTTCCTGGGGGTCAACCAAAGAGAGGATCAGGCAGGCTCATGAGGAATCCTCTGAGAATGTGCATTCATGATCCTCTCAGTCCACAGGGCCTCCATAGAAAAAAAAAGTCAGAGGGGGCAATTTGTTATTGTGGAAGCCTACCTACGAGAACCATCTATTTCTGTTTCATCTCAAAAAATATCACTAAGGTTCTTTAAGTGTAGGGCTTCCTCTTCTAAAAAAAAACCCTTTCTCTATGGTGGACACAGTTTTGGTTCTCCAAAACCTCAGACAACCATTACATACAAATTTGTCAGCTAGAAAAAGACAAACAAAGGACAAAAAAGTCTTTTTGTCTGCAGTCTCCACAGTGAGGCAGACAAAGAGCACAGTATGAATCATTCATGTCCTTGTGTAGCCAGGAGAAGGGGTTTTAGTGTGATTTCACTCATGTCATGACTTAGAGAGGGGCTGCGGTGTGCTCCTCTTCCTCTTACTTCTTGGTTGACTGGCGGTATGTTGCCGTGGCGCTCCCACCTGAGGAGCTGCTGCTCCCATAGCCATTTGCTGCTGCTGCATTTGGTGCTGCAAGAATTGCAACTGTCCAATGCAGAAAGAAATATGGAAAAAATATATATATCAGAGGTGATTTCAGTATTTTACAACAAGCAACGCAATGCATGTTTTTTTCCGTAGCTCTATTGATAAGCATTTGCAGCATGGTTAAACATATTCGCTGGCACCAGCGTTGAGCTAAGTCCCTCACTGAAGCTTGAATCAAGTCATTTCTTAAGTTTACCAGCAGAATGCTTTGTGTGAGACATCTATATTATAAGTGCCACAGGTTAGTGAAGCCTGAAGAACTAAAGCCTAGTATATACATACAAGAGTGTGCAGAGAAACACAGAAGAGTGGTTAATGGGTTGTAGAGGGGGAAGGAGAAGACGGAAGAGATACAGATTTGGGGAGGGTCAGGGTGTGTTGGGGAGTGAGGCAGGATACAGTCAAGCAGCACCAGTGGCGATCTGGAGACACAAATTATTGGCTGTGATCCTGGCAACAACAGACATGCAGCTTAGCAACCGTGCTTTCTGGTCAGAGTAAGTCAGCAACTTCAACTGGGAAAAAATTTTTTTTTTACTACCTTTAACTTCATGCTTACAGTGTAACAGCCTTTTATTACTAATCTGTCATGATGCAGTCAGCAACATTTCAACAGTTTGTACATGATGACAATATTTCAGATCCTGTCACTGTGTGATTCTTAAAAACATGCCTCCCACTTTGACACACTGTTAGTTGCTGCCATTGAAAATTGCCACAAGCTGTGGAGTACTGGGATTGTCATGAGCTATAATGTCAAACAACATATTAACCAAACATACAGCACAAGATGGAGTAAATGGCGTGGATTTACAACAAATAAAAAAAAAAAAATCCACAAGGCAAGTGAAGAAGAATTTTGATGAAAAACAGACCTATCAAATACTATTCATTAAAATAAAAAAAAACAGTAAGAAAATATTATTTTTACGGTATATAAAAAGCAAATAATAAAAGTTTAAACTAAAATATCAATTTATCTTACATTGTTGGTTTACAAATGTTAAAAGCCCTTAAAATTCAGCTGCTCTGGGACCATAAATGTGCTTTTCCTGTGTGACATTCAGTTAACAATTTTTTACAATCAATTTACATTTGACCCATATCTGATCAAATTACATTTTTGTCTTCTTTTGTGGAGTTTAATGCAGAGCAGAAAGCTGACTTACCCAAAAACCTACTACTACAGTTTACAGCGTAGCACAACATTCACCTGCCTGATGAATAAAGGCATGGAGAGTTGGCTGATGAGTGAAGTCTCAGTGTTTGGCACCTATAAACATGTATATGTGTGTATATAGATGTTAAAGTTGCTGTATTACTTGGATCTGTGGCTGGTGCTGCTGCTGAAGCCTTGGAGAGGGCAGCGGGGGCCCAGACCCGTCCAGCCCACAGCCCAACTGGGACAGCACTAAGGGGGGAGGAGGGAGAGAGGGAGCCCCACAGGGAAGGATGTGGCAGGCAACAGGGAGAGAAGCAGAAGAAGGGATGGAGTAAAGTGTGAAGAGAGATAATGCACATACAAGCAAAAGGGGGACAACGGGAACAGGAATGAGTGCGGTGATGTGGGGGTCACAGTGATGAGAACCACACACAGGGAAAGAGGTGAAATTAAAAAAAGAGAAGACAAAAGAGAAAATATTGCCAACAGCACAGGTAAATGACCACGTGCATAAAGATTTTTAAATGGATTATGGACAAAAAGCGTGAATGCGTGAGTCGGAAAAAGCGTAAGTGAGCAGGACAGGTTGAGAAGGAGAACAGGAAGATAGTTCAAGAGGGAAAGACATAAGGGTGGGGGTAAAAAAAACAAAAAAAGAAAATGTAGCAGAGAAGAAGGGGAAATTGAGTCTCTCCTGTCAGTTGTTACATGCTCCGTTTAGAGGAACAATGGCTAACTTCAGTAAAATGATCATGTTTAGTTATAGACAATGAGTCTTAATGTATAGTAACTACAAGAATGAACACATTAGTAAATCTTTTCTTAGTAATCATTAGTGACATGGTGGCAGTTTCTTCTGAAACAAGTTAAGTGGCTGAATGAAAAGAAATGTTTTAGAGAAATGTGTGTAGGTTTAGTTTTTGTGTCAGTGCGGGTGTGTGGGGGGGTCATACCTGCTGCCTGTGGAGACATGAAGCTTCCGACACCCAGGTTGATGACCGCTGTTTGCTGGTTTCCTAAATTTTGATCTGGCCCCTGGTCGCCCTGCAAAGAAAGTGACATGAGACTGTGAAGTCATTACACACAACTGCCACCAACGCCTGTTAACTACCATCACCAAGTCCTTCAACTAAGGTGAAACCTACCAAATATAAGCTATTTCTGCAAGTTACATAATCTACTTTTATTGCCAAAACACTTCTAACAGCAAGTTTTAAAGCTTGTACTGATTTTGCTAGTTACTATCAGTGCGCTCCAGTCATTATGAGATTATGAGGTGTTTTGGCAGCTTCTCCTGCAGCTCCTTCTTCTTTTTGTCAGCATTAGCCTGACACTGCTGAATTCTGGGCTTTTTTCCCATTATTCTTGGCAGATTAGCTGAAAATTGTTCTTATATGGCAAAAAGTGTCCTGACAGCTGTCATGAGGTTACTCTATAGATTTTCGATTGTGAATAAAGTCTGGCGTTTAGCTCGGTTACCCTACCCTACCTCGTTCTAAATTCATATTTGTCGATACACTTTTCATTATCATGCTGGACTCCAACTCTTTTGGAGTTCTGCCTTTATTCTGGCAACTCTGACAGAAAGCCCACAGTGGTTCCTGGCTCTGTGTGTGTGCCAATAATGTGTTAGCATGTAAATGTGACTGTATGTCTCACCGTCTCCCCCTGCTGTTGGGGACTGGATGTGGCTGACTGACTCTGCTGTGGGGAGAACTGAGACAGCTGCTGTTGCTGCAGAGGGTTAAAGATGAGAGGACCTGTGGGGATCTGGAAATGCAAAACACACAGACACACACACACAAAAAAAAGTCGAGTGTGTTCAGATTATCCTCTTTACTTATTCTGCAATATTCCAGCAAATGTTTTTGCCTAGAGATTTACTGCAGATCAATTGGTTAAAGGTGGCACTAACTGTCAGGGTGATACTATCAAATCAATTTAGGGTACCACATACAAACGCATACAGTGAGGTGCCGCAAACGTAAGTGTGAGGAAAATAAGATATGAAGTTGATTCTCACTCAGCTCATCACTATTTCGAGTGCGATTACACAAGGACAAGCGTAGCTCTGTCAAACACACATCAATACCAGTGTTATAGATCAAGTGGTACAGAATCATACCTGTAGTAGGTTCAGTGGTCTCAACCCAGCACTGCTGTTCAGGCCAAAAGGACTCCCTAAACACAAATCAGAGTTGCATTATTCACACAGAACAGTCCAGACAAATATTACTATATGAGATTGCTACATATCTAACTACTGTAATATCATTGGATGAAGTGCTTTTCTTTTACTGGATTTAAAAGTGGATCTTGCTTGCTCAAATCGCTTATCCATTATATAAACATGTTTCTAGGAAAGATTATCACTTAGATAGGTTAAATTTGGATTGAACTGTTAAAGCCTTCTTTTACACTGTATAATATATAGGGCTAAAGAATAAAAACTGTTAAGTATAAAGTCAATTGTTTGATTCCTGAAGCAGCTATTATGTGTTGAACACCCTCTGAAAAGCTGAAAACTGCTGTTTGTGCAATAAGATTCTGTTCAGTAAAATGGCATTCTAGTTTTTCCCTCTCTACAGTGAGACCATCTTTGCTCATGGATTTCACTATTATGTTCAAGGACATGTCAGTAGGTAAGATTCAAAAGAACATGAAAATTTAAAATGTGGTCTCCATGCTCAGTCCATCTCATAAGGAGACGTGGCATTGGCAAATCTCTTACCTGTTTGTGCAGCAGATTGCATGGTAGGCATCAGTCCTCCAGGTGGAAGGATTCCACTCAAGTTAAGACCTGGACCCAACATGGGGTTGGGGCTACTCATCAAGGTCTGAGGGCTGCTACACAAACAGTTCAGGATCATTATGAAAATGACAGTGACTAGCAAAAGACACTAAGACATCAGAGGCTGTTTATTTTATTTTCTTACCAGACGGAGCTAACCACATTGATGAAATTGAGCCCTGCAGGGTTAGCCATGACCTGCGACGAGGTGGTTCCCGTGGTGATGGACGTACCCATGGTGGGAAGGGGTATGGTCATGACAGGCAGTGGCTGGCTTAGAGCAAGTTGTTGCTGGGCAAAAGGCGTGAGGAGGGCAGGCTGCGACTGGCTCTGAACTATGGGAGGATCTGAAGGTGTAGGGGTCACTGAGAGAGGAGTGGTGAGGGAGTCGGAGGGGTGCGGGGTCGAGCATGGCGTGTTGGTGGGTGTGGGGGTGGATGGCTTGGGGGTTCCTGATCCTTAATGGGGGAAAAAAAAAAAATCAGACAAAAAAATTTAGAGTGCAAATTTATGACAATGGCTCTTGGGCTTAATGGAAGCTTATCTTCCTGCATAACAGCTGAAATGTTCAATTTAATAGAGGCTCTATCATGTCAAAACATCACACTGCTTTCTGACAAATTCCACTCAGCAGCTGGGTTTAGTTAAAGCAATATTCTATGAGCTTGTCAAGTTCAAGATACTGTATGTCCCTGTAGTTTCATGCTCTTTTTGGACGTTTTCCATATTTAATAGCACCTGGATGCTTGTCAAACTGACTTTGATCTGAAAAACTTGGGAGCTGATGTAAAACATTCCATCACAACTGTGCCTGATGAAAACAAACAGCCCAGCAGTTAGTCGGACTCAGCTGTACTCACTCTGTGTGGAGCCCATGGGGGACAGGGAGGCAGGCGACAGCAAGCCCACTTGGCCCAGCTCCATGGAGTGCTTCCTGTTCAGAGACTGGCTTTTGGCTGGCGGGGGTGTAGGACACTTGAGTAGACCACTTGTGGTTTGTGAACTGTATGGATTACCTGATAAAGAAAGAGGAGTTGACATATTTATTGCACCCTTTTCATAAACAGGGAGTACTTTAAAATGAATTGTGGTTTCACCCATGGTTAGAAGGAATTTGCACTTTTCTGCGAAATATATCTTTATTACCTAACCTCACATTTAAGAGTTTCATAGTCTTTGTATTTTGAATTCTATGCTTGTGTCTTTTGCTCTACACCAAACTAAGACAACAAATATTTGACAGTACAACACACACAACAGTTTGTCCCTGGGTTTGATCCTTACCTTGACGAGGTCTGTTCCAGATCAACTGACCTCAGCTGTGTTAATGCTAGTCATGAAAAGAAAAATTCACCTCTGACATTTCTGCACTGCCACAGTTAATTAAACTGCAACGTTTGAAGCAGTACATGAGTCTTTTTTGTTGCACTCTCACCAACCTGTCTTGCCTACTTTAGTTTTGGGTTTCCTACAATTTCCAGAATTCCTTTCAACTAATCCCTTGTGAAAAGGTATTGATGTGGAGATTTTTTCTCAAGTCTCTAGTACCCCTTTATCCATCCAGTCGGCTACTGCAACACTGAAATTTCCCCTTG
Organism: Ctenopoma kingsleyae; assembly: GCA_032353495.1. NCBI lineage: Eukaryota > Metazoa > Chordata > Actinopteri > Anabantiformes > Anabantidae > Ctenopoma > Ctenopoma kingsleyae. The sequence continues at coordinate 14,686,348 of JAUBNQ010000006.1, read as the reverse complement.
GTAGCTTGGTAGTATCTATCTATCTGTCTGTCTGTCTGTCTGTCTGTCTCTTCTCACACTGCTCTCAGAAATCATATAGGCCACCATTTTACCAGAAGAAGGAGCTGTACCTGAGGAGCTGCTTCCTGATCCTAAAGGCAGTTTGATGGGAGGGGGTCGGTGCTTCACCCCTTTTCCCAACACAGACGTCTGGACCAGTGGAGAAATACCATCACCCTGACGATGACATTTCAAGGCACAGTGAACCACAGAAGAATTCTCTCACCAGTGTCAACTGCAGCACAGTCCTAAACTTAAAAGCTCATTAGGCTCAATATACTTCAAAAATACAATGTTACAATTAAGGGAAATTCTAATCTTTGTTTCATCACCAACAACAGCAAAAGATCCATATATCAGCAGAACAAGTTGCACGTTCCACAAACCTGAAGCAACTTCAAACTGTACCTGCATCCAAGCAAGGCAGTACTGACCTCATCTTTGCTGGGGGAGGGAGGCCCCTGTCCCACGTTGCCTGAGTTATGGGACATCTTGACCTGACACTTCAAATCTCTCTCATACACTCCTTTGTACTGAGTAAGAAACCTATGAAACAGACATTAGACTGCATTTATTCTATGCTCTTCAACAGCATAGCACCTAAATTCTGTATCTACCAGGATTCGTTTTTCAACAAAAGAAAACACGGTGACTCACCGATCTGCATCTATCTTTGAGCCTATGAGGAAGCTGTGAATGAGAGAAAGGAGACAAATGAATTCAGGGCAGCATTTCAAATTCAGTTGTGTGTACTGCATTTGTCTCACAGACTGTCCTTACGGGGGATGTATGAGCTTTAGGTCTGCACTGTCCTCCTCTGCTTTTGGTTCTTTTGCACAGTAGATCTTCCCATACACGAGTGGGTCTCCCATTGACTGGAAGATAGACACCTTGGTCCTCTGTGCTTGGCCCCCCACCTCACACTCAAATGTGTAATCATCTACAACTTCCTGCATAAACAGAGTGGACAAAGACAGCAGAATGAAGGAGGTCCACAGCAGTAGTGGCGCACAGTAGTATATACAACTGATCAGGAGGAATGCAGGGGGGTTCTCTGCTTCTTTCTGACAGGAAGCAGCAATTGATCTGTACCCTCAGAGTTTGTTGGCTGTCACACGTACCTCTGCAGGCCAGATCACAGTAGTCGGCTGAGAATCCTCCAACTGCAGAGATTTCTCAACCACAGCATACTTTTCCACCTAGAGAAACACACAAATAAATCCATCTGTTATGGTTTGCCCTACATTATAACTGTCAGACTATGAGTTGAGTGAGTTTTAAGTGGAGTTGGCTCAAGTGTTTAACACAGTGTTACACAGGATCAGTGAGCTACTTACATCTATTTCCTTCGGTACAGTTAGTTGGCAGTTGCTCTGCTTCCACATGTCAACACACTGCAAGTGATGACAGTCAAGAAGCCAGGAGGACAGCAGCAGAGAAAAACAAAAACAGATATGAAGAAAAACAAGTGAGAGCTCTGTGACAACATACACTGACCTATGCTGTAGTAGGTTTTCCTCAACAGAGGCAAACAGCAAGCAAAAAAGATACAGTACTGAAACCTCAGCTTGATTCATTGGTTGTATTGGCACTTTTAACATGGCTAAACACAATTGTGGGAACATTTGTGAAGTTTCATTTACATATATAAGTGGCGTGACTAATGGATAGGTGGTTGGACAACTTTGTTTCAATCATGTGGGAGTATGTCTACTGAATGGTCTTAGTCTACGTGAGACCATACACCATAGCAACTTACAATTTATACTCGTGTCAGTAAAGTGTCATCCCCAAGGCCACTTTAATATGTGGATCAGTAGAGCTATACATCAAACCAGCAACCCTTCAGTTAGTAGACAAGCCACTCTACTGCCTGAGGCAGATTTGCCAGAAGCTGCCAGAGGTGCCGACTACTTACGTTTCCGATCTTTGAGATCTTTAGGTCGATGCCAGGAGCAGGCTTCCTCTCCTTCCTCCTCTGCAGGTAGTCGTAGAGTCGTAGCTGTGGTGGCATGGGCAGGTGTGATAGCTCCTGCTGCCTGTTCAGTGCAGCTCGAGAGTGTCTCTTCAAACACCTATGGTGCAAACAGAGAAGAAATATGCATCTAAATATGTTCAAGTCTTGTGCTACATTCATTCACTTCTTTTTATTGCTGGTATGACAGTTTTCAAAGTGAGCTGGCTGCAACTGTATTTGATACCGTTTCATGGAGCGAGTGTTCATTTTCTGTTTATTGTAGAGGAGGCGGTTGGCTGTGCAGGTGACAGAAATGGACGGGTCCAGGCACAGGGGTTCAGCTGTGGCCAAAATCAACTGACTCTCCAGCTGCAATTTGTCGTCCTAAAGTTACCACAATTCAAGACAAACAAGAAGGGATTGACTATGATTATGATCCAGTAAATAGTAATTAGCTATGTCAATGTAGAGCATTTGTGTATAAAAATTAATAATTACTGAAAACATTTAACATAGTTTAAATTTGCTGGAAAAAATACAGGCTCTAAATATCATGTATAAGAATAAATAGATACAATAACATTTTGGGCAGTATTGAATGAGGATGCGAGCACATTGATAGGACAGAAAAGTGGCAAATCGAGACAAATGAGGCAGAATTGAATCACCTCTTTCTCACTGAGATGGTAAATATAACACTTTACCTGTGTCCACTTGTGGTGGTCACTGGTCATGGCATGGACATCACAGATCAGAGTCTGCAAGGAGATAAAAAAAGATTTAAACAGCAGTTTTGTTATGTTAAAAATCGACTGATTCATTTTCAGTCATTCATTTGCTCAAACGTGACTCATGTTTTCTCAAATGTTTTCCATGTAATCTACAGGTTTACCTGCATTGTGGGCCGCAGCAAGATGTGTCTGCTCTGATAGGTGGGCATCTTGGTATTTCCAGACTGTCTGTAATCTCTTACCTCTACTATTACACAGCCACAGTGAAAAATGTTCACCTGAGACAGAATACATGTAGCAGATTTTAATCAAGAGATGCACAGAAAGGTATGAAACGATTATTAAATAAAAATCAGCATTTTTATATATATATATATATATATAAATGTGACATTGGACCTCACATTTGTATATGTGCACAAACCTGTGATTTTTCCAACAGATCCACCAGAATAGGAGGCAACTCTTCAGCATCCAGGTATTCCAGCAGTTCTCCTTCTTCATATGGCAGACGGATTGTTTCAGAATCTACAAAGCAACACATGCATGAGTGTTGTCAATGAGATGACTGTGATTAACAGAAAACATAACTAGATGGTCTTGGTCTGTAGTTGACTTCTCTTACCAGATCCATTTTTGCCCCTGAGCATTAAAGAATAGCCTTCATTCCCAGGGTACAGGTTGACCACCAGACATGATACAGACTCCTGAGACACCAGTTTCTCCAGTAGATTTACATTTCTTCTCAAATCCTGTAGAAAGACAATAAGCAATTCTGCCACATTAGTAACAGAACATCTCGCGGTTATACCCATGCCAGGGTGAGTGATAATATTATTATTTCCAACCACATTTACCTTAGTTAATGCTGTTAAGTAGAGGTTTAATTTCTAAAAGAAAACTTCACAGACAGGAACTGGTATTTCATTTTGATATTATGTAGAAAATAGCAGAATTCACCACTTATTAGACTTGTAAGTGGATGTAGAAGATATATACTTACTTATGTACTTATTGATGATATGCAATGTTAACCATATAGTTTCGAAGTTAACCAAACTGACACATAAACAGACCATTTAGTTGCCTATTACAGTTAATAAACAGCAAACAAAACAGAAGCTAACTTTGAAACTCCATTCTGAAGACTTAGAAAGCAACATACTGTAAAAATACAGTGCTGCGTAAACTGTCAAATCATTTACATTACACTTTTTGCTTTTCCTACTTTCACTTCCATACAACTGACAGTCATGTGCATGCATGTTTACAAACCACACTCAGTGGTTAGTCAGTCAACATGTGAGTTTAATTTCTCAAAAATCACATTTTCCCACTCATTCCCTACAGACTGAAATGAACGAGGTTTTAATGCATGCCCATAATTACACAGTTATAGCAGAGTTGCTAAAGTTGCATTGTACACACCTTTAACTCTGGCTCTTTCTCACATTCCTCTATGTACAACTCATAGAGCTTCTGATACAAACTCTTCCTCCCGCCAGATGAAATTCTTCTTTTGGCTGGTCGTTGTCGAGCACTTTCAACAATGTACTGAATAACAGATAAAACAGTGTATTAAAGAAGGAGGATGAATAGTGTCTGACTAACACGATCAGTCCATACATTCAATAGGTGTGCGAGAACACACTCTTTCCTTCTGTTTTTACGAACACACAAATGAAATAAGGGCTTTTACCTCGGCTCGATCCAATGCATATTCCAAAACTTGTTGCTGAGGATAAGTGAAGTAAAACGAAACACAGATCAGTCAAAACAGGAACTCCCAATTGGTCATAGACAAAGTGGTGGCGGAATTTTACACCTAGTATAAAACATCACTGCGGTTGTACCCTGAATAAACAGAGATAAATAATACAAAAAGGGCGAAGCTTACCATTGTGGTCCACCGCCTGCTGCAAGGCGAGTGATGCTGTCCTTTCTGCCCCACACTGTCACCTTCCTAAAGTGACCATTCACACCCTGCACAGCAGCACAGCAACACAGCACACGTCGCACACGCAGCACAACCAAACAAATACACAAGATAGATACATTAACACGGATACAGACTCTCAGTGTGGCTGGACCGCTGTTAAAACTGCACTGATGCCAAATTGCATGTTTGGCACTCAATCAATGCCACACACACATACGAGCGAAACTGTTGGATCTAAGTTATTTCATCGTTTGCTGATATTATGAATGCTCCAGCAAATTAAATACATGCAAAATGTGTCAAAGGGTCAATAAACCTGGCTAGCTAGGGTTAGTGAACTCTGATGACTGAGTGCAGTGAAGGGAGTAGTTGAATAGCAACAAGCTCGTTGATGCCTGACCGTTGAGGCTAACATGGCTAACGTTAGCATGCTAGCCTGTTCCTAGTGGACAAGCTTTAAGTTACCAGCTACGCTAACGATGTTACGTCGTCTGAGAGACACACCAACAAAGCGACGTCAATCGCGACGAACGGGATGGACTTGCCTTCTAGGTTGCATAGCGATCGACTGTAGCTCCAATCCAAGAAAACGAAATGAAATTGAAATATCTGTGTCTTCATTGAAAAAAAGTCGGAGCAGCAGCCATTTTCTTCCAGTGTGACAACAACAGCTAAACTTCCGGTTTGTGCAGCGGTGGGCGGGGCCCCGCTGAGTGTCTACTCTGTTGCGTACATTAAAGGCTGCTTGATGAAGAATGGATATAACTTTCATTACACTGTTAAAGTGGAGCACAGTGGTTTGCACAACTGTTGGCAGTCCTGATAAATGGCGTGTTCAGAAAATATATGAAGTGAAAACAAATAAATGCACCACATGCACTGAACATTACATGTTTATTAAAATAAACTATTCTTCAAATGCTTAAAATGCTACAGCATCAGTCCTCCCTCTGCTCTGCTTTGCTTCACTCCACCACCCTCACCTCAACCCTTCAGTCTTTTGGATTCACAATTCATAGTAAAGGTAACATAGCCTTCAGGTGACAAGAACTGGCTTTCACTGATTGGTTGAGCGTGGCTCAAAAACCTTCAAAGTTGACACTGCTGTCAGGCTGCTCAATGAGTCTCAGTCACAGAAGACTTTGACAACATCTCTCCATGTCAGGCAGAGGTTGTAGTGTAGGTTGTGCAGAGGAATACACAGACTCAATGCTCCAGTAAAAGTGCAGGTTTTTGCCTGAACAAGAAACAAACAAACAAAAGAAAAGTTCTGTACAAGGAGAAGGAGAGGTGCAACTTTTCTCTTTACTGAAGTAAATGCTCTAAAATGTAGGCTACATAAAGTACAACACAGTTGTGTCTTCTCCTTGTAAGTCGCTTTGGATAAAAGCATCTGCCAAGTAAAGTAAAGTAAAAGTAAAAGTAAAGTACAAAAGTACATGTACTTCACTATTAACAGTGTATTTAAACACAGACACAGACAGGGACTGGTATTTCAAATGTTTCAAAATGTCAGAATAAATGTAGTGAAGTACTGTACAAGCCTATACCTCAAAACTATACTTCAGTACTTGAGTGTATGTGGGCCTACTGAGTTAGTTACGGCCTTTGATACTGTATGTCACACAGAGGTGGGTAGAGTATCCAAAATTGTACTGAAGTAAGAGTAGCGTTACTTCAAAATAATATTACTCAAGAAGAAGTAAAAAGTCATCCAAAAAATTACTCAAGAAAGAGTAAAAAAGTACTTGGTGAAGAGACTACTCAAGTAGTGAGTAACTGTTTGATCATAATGTCTGATATATTTTTTAAAAAATTATGTAATCAGAAGAACAAAATATAAAACGATGTGCACATTTTAGTATTTCCAAATAATAAAATAAATAAAGAGTAAAAATAAATAACATCTTTACAAAATAACAAACTAAAGCACAAGAAACACAAATTTCCAAATCTAACAAACAGCTACAGTAGGTAACATACATATATATGTTTGACCTGTGACATTTCGCATGTGTTTTTTCATTCACTGTCTGCTACATCACATAGCACATAGACTACGTGTGAGGATTTCGTAGATTTCTTTCTTTTTAGGTTGAAACGTTTCATTATTCATCCAAGTAGCTTCAACCTACCAAAAAAGTTGCCATGAGTTTGAATTATTGTGAAATATTGATTATAATTTCATTTGACATGTGTGGACTTGATTTTAATGTCTGATCTGAATTCATCCAAACATTTCACAAGGTCTGCTTTGACAGTGAGATCACTATTTTAGATTTACCCTGTGTTTAAAAGAACATATTTAACAATACAGAAAAACTCAAGTGGTGTAAATGACATCAACACACTGTACGATCAATATGTAACTTGATAATTTAGGTGATCGCTTTTATTTTTTCTGAAAGTTGAGTCATGGCATCTGAAGTCCAGTTGCCATGACTCAACTTTCAGACAACTTCACCTGGATGACTGAGAATCTTCACAGTCGCTTTTATTTTGTAATTTCCTATAGACAGGAGTAGAGAAATGGAGTAGAGTAAAAAGTATGATGCAGTAAAACTACTCTTTCAAGCACTTTTGTTTTCAAAAACTTACTTAAGTAAATGTAATGGAGTAAATGTGACTCATTACTACCCACCTCTCAGAGATATAAACTGTAAATGAATGTGCAACAGTCAGTACCTTCTAATCTCCCCTTTGCACACTGTTGTTAAGTGTAGGTCTGTACCATATGTGAACTCTACAGTATGTCACACAAAAATATGATAAATTAATTTTTGTTGTTAATTGTGTAATTGTTGAAAAGTCTAATATCTCAGCAGAGTCCAGCCTTTTTGTTGTGGCCTTGTCTTTCCACAAACATCAACTTGTGTTTCTTGAATTAGTTCATGGTGGATTTTAATTAAAAATTTTAATTTAAAATTTTAAAATCCACCATTAAAATTTTTAAGTCTGTGTTGTCCTTCTGTAAAACTACTAGCTCTAGTGTTATTATCAAGTAAAAAAATATGCTTATATAAATGTGAGGAAGAAATGATAGAAGGAACAGCTCAATAAATATATTTGCTTTTAACTTCAGCCAAGTATTTAATGTATATAGTTGAAATGCCATGATTGCACAGTAGGGGGAAGAACAGGCTAGCAGATTCATTATGCTACATGTCACAGTGGAGCAGTCAAACAGCAGCAATATAAAGGAAAAGTGGATTCAGTAGATACTGTATGTGAGGATTTCAACACAGAACAGTTTGTGTACAATGTGTACAGTGGTTTTTGTGGACATTATTGCTGAATGTTTCCATAAAGGTGTGTGTTAAATATTCAAATTAAATTCGTGGGTGTCAGTCAAAAACTCATCTTCCTTTTGAACATTTCAGAATTGTACCTTTGACTAAGTACTGTCACTTCGGTTTGACTGAAAACTTTTTACAATGCTATTTAAACAGCTGGACTTCAGTGAAAAGTTTTGCTCTTTCTGTCTTGAAAACAGTTCTTTGTCTTTCAACAGTATGGGTAGTTCTTTCATGAGGGCAGAAAGGTTGTGGGTGGGGCTCACTAAGGCCAGTCCTCACCTGCTGCACACACACACACCCACACACACACACACACACAAAGACCCTTCTTTCAATAATTAAAAGGCTACACACATGACACAGCTTGCTTGGGGTC
>JAUBNQ010000006.1:14619729-14633100 GCA_032353495.1 Ctenopoma kingsleyae | reverse complement strand
AGCTAAATGTGGCTTCCAGATGAGCAGATGTGCAAACACATGAGAGTGTGCGTGAAAGCACACACACACACACACACGCAGAAACACTAGGTGGGGTTGTCTGGCATTAGATTGGAACATTACAATTTCTTTCCTGTTACATAATCAGCAATCGTCAGTCTCTCATGTGTCTTCATCAAGTGTTTCTTCTCTTCTGTGCCAGTGGCTTCTTGGACACTGTGCCAACATTCTTCTGTTTTATACAACATACAGCAATGGACTTCAACTGTAAATTGGGTCCACATTATTATGATCCTTTACATTATTGTGGTATTACTATTATTATACTGTAAACACAAATACATTTGATTTTAAGCACATGTTCTCTACTCCCTGTCTGTCACCTGCAGCATATCGCAACACAGAAAATTACTTCCATATGAACCTCCAGCAGCTCAATTCAGGAGTTGTTTAAAGAAATTAAGGTAATAAGAAATCCTCATGGTATCTACTGAATTCCACAGTAGATAATCTGAGGAACACAGTGCAGGTTGAATTCACATAACATACTTTGTTCCTTGTAAAAGATTCAATACAGGTGTTACTCCAACTGCTCCACACACAAAGCTTCAAACACCAGCTTGTTTTTACTGCATCCTGCGGTGAATACTGAACACTGTCTTCTAATCTCTCATCAACACCATATCCAACTCAGACATAATCACTGCTGGGTGGATTTCCTCCACTGTTGTAGAAAAATGACCCTGTGGCCGTAATCAGAGGAAGAGAGGGAAGCAAGATTTTTCTGGCTTTGCTTTCATTTTAAGTCTTGTCCATTTTTGCTAGTTTTCTATGCTTTGTGTTCTACAAATTTTTTGTTGTTTAATTTTAGTATTTTTACTACACCCACATATGTCAATTGTCACTGTAGAATATGAAAATGTAAATACACATTTTGCCTTGAAAATGTATATCTTTCTTTTTAGAAATAAGTTCCAAAACCTTTCTTATTATGGAAGGAAACTGTCAAAACCTCCTGTGAAGTCAGACTCTGGCTTGCCCTTCTGAGCAACCAGAGAATTTAAACAATGTCTGTCTGACTAGTAAGTATGGCAGCATTCTTATTTATTGTAATTTGATTATGACTAATACCTGAAGGACTGTGCAGAGCATGGCAGGAGTGTAACAGAAGAGCACAGTGGAGCAGGGTAAGGGATGGCTGGGTGGAGCAGAGTGGATTTATTTTAAGTCTCTTGCACTAGGTTAAGTTGGATATTGTAGATTTAATAAACTTCATCAAACTTGTTTAATTAATTCACAAAGGACAAAAGTATTTATGACAAGCAAACAGTTTAAGAATGACTTTGTTGCAACTTAGCAGCCCAAGAGACAAAAACCGTTAAACATGTTTGGTGCCTACGGCAGAAACCCTTCTTATTGTACTTTTATGTACCATCGTGTTTTATTATCTTTCCTTTTTTTGTACTCGCTGGGTGGTTCATATAATAGTATATCAGTATAGTTTATCACTGAACAGTGTTAGGAGAGAATGACTCATTCTTGACTCAGTCACTCTTTTATCCATCTTCCCTCTCATCTTCTCATTTTAATGTTTATCATCACTGCAAGAGGTGTTACAGCTGATTTCATGACTGGCAGAATTTGTGTTTATGTGTGCATGTGTGGTCTTGGATGTGTGTGGTTGACAGAGAGTAAGTGAGACAGAGTTTGCACTGCACTTCCCACTATACTTTAGTCACCTAGGAGGCAGTAGGCAACTCCAGCCGAGCCTTGCACTCCATCAACAGATCAGCACCTAATCCTTACACATTCACCTAACATCTACTCATTCTGCATCGTATCACAAGAAAATATGACAGTATATCTACTTAAATCCATAAACGATATGTCTTCTGACATTTAAGTCCTGCAAAACTCCCAAATTCTAAAACTAAACATGCACTATCTTCATATTTGGCATTTTTCAATTAGCGAAAATAATTTTGAAACAGCTATCATACCTTATCTTCACTAAAACCAGCACTACTAAAATCAGTAGCAGTTCCTTACACCCCTGTCAGAGACTGATGATTTGCCTCAAAGTAATAAATAACTCAGTTTTGCTACACAGTATGAGATGCACACACACATGGATGTATGCACACATAAAGCACAAATCAAGTGTACGCTACAAAAATACCCACTGTTTTGCCCAAATTCACACATACACTAAATGCATCTAAGTTTTCTTCAGCACCTAAAACATTTAACTGGGGCATCAATCACTGTTGAGCAGAGTTTACAACAGTAGCAGGCTAGATGAGAGAGCAAACCCCCGGCCCACAGGCTACTCAGCATGCTCAGACTTGTAATGAGGGGATAGGTGGATGAAGACAAAGAAAGAGAGTGTTACGCCTTATACACAGAGGTGTCATGTTTAAGAAAGGAGAGTTTGAAATCGAGCTCTAAAGTGAAAACATATACTTTGGGCTAAAGCTCAGGAAAAACAGGAATGATATCCTGTAGTTTGCACGTTCAGAAAATTTCTCAACATCCTTATTGAGAATGTATTTATTACTATCATTATCATGATCTTTGTATCTCTTTTTGTGAAGGTTCAGAAAAAAGGCGAGAGAGCTACGTGTTGAGATGATTTGAGCCTGAGGGTTGATACAGCGGGGGTCGTACAGAGCTGACCTCTGAACAACAGAGAAGACAAAACAAAACTAACCAGCTACCAGCTGCCAAGGTTAGAACAGCAGTGAAACACATGAACACATGCAGAGAAACTTGAAGTACCTGATCTTTAACATTCAGATTCTGAAATCAGGCATAAATTAGTTTGAATATGGATCCCCCTACCTGCAAGAACTGCTACTGTATGAGACTACTACTACTACTAAAAGCTTTTACTGTTGTCTGTCAGGTGTAATAGCTGGGTGTGGTTTATACATTGGCAAAGGTCAGTTGGGTTCTATGCAAATCAAAGAAAAAAAATGTATTAATTTCCATCCAGTCCTTGAGTCAAGACTTACGCCTTCTTGCCACAGATGGAGCCTTTATACCAGTTCCTACATGTGCTGAAGTACTTCTTCTTGCTGCCCAGGACCTGCTGGAGAGTGCACACATTGGGTCTGGGGGAGGAGGGAAGGGGGGAGGAGAGGGTGATGAAAGAGTGACAAGAAAAGTGAGACGCAAAGGAGGGGGTGGGGGTGGGGGAGAGAGAGACAAGTAAGGTACAGAAGAAAAGATAATAAGATAAAGAGGAGGTTGGGTTGTTGAGTGAGGGTATGAAACAGGGACGGGTGCATACAGGTAAAGAAAGAGTCATTTATACATACCAAGACTTATGCACAGTGTTGGCTGACATTGAGTACTTTGTGTTTCAACCTTACTACTTTAGACACTGATTTTGTCTAATTTCAGAAAGCAATAAACAACCTTTTAAAAGCAAATTCAAGTCAGAATCAATTTCAAACATCAAATCAGGCACATTGTTTATAGCAGAAGAGTGAATGAATGTGAGAGACTGTATTGAGTTTTCCATCGTGGCTTGAATCAATATTGTTATCAGTGTGCCTGACCTAAATCTCTGTCTAATTCAAAACCATTTTAAAACAGTACAAATGTAAAATTGAACATACAAAACACATATAGGTGCATATCTGTAAGTTAATATGTGTGGTTGTGTCTATTGTAATGTTCTCATATCTGCAGACAAATGCAATTTGATCAAGACTGTTAAAAGCAGTTTAACAAAACTCAATAACTGTTAAACTTTTCATTAAGTTTGTTAAAGCTCTGTCTATTTTTCCCCCTCTCCCTAACGTCTGAGGCTCCTTACCCTTGATCCCTGGCTCGTATGCGACTGTGGGTGACTATCTTGTCATAAGCTGAAGAATCCACGCTCCCCAGAGAGTAGAGTGCCACCAGCACTAGGGTCACCACTGGCAGCTGATGCATCCTGGGGGGTTATCAGTCCTCTGTGGTGCAAGGACACAAACACACACTCTTCTCGTCTTTTAAACACTCACACGCGCGTGCGCACACACACAAACACACACACACAACTGCACACCAGCAAAAATACACAGGAGATATAGGAGTGCGCATGAGAGAGGGAGCTTTTATACCAACAAGTCTCTCCCTTGAACACACACCCTAACCCACCCACTCTCTTTTTACTTCCCTCACTGTCTTTTCCATACCATTATGTCCTGCTCTCACCCGCACACACCCTTCTATTTAGTCAAAAATCCTCCCATTGGCTCTGACTCGAGCACGAGCTTATTGTCTCCCCCTCCCTCACATTTTTTCACACAAATTTGTGAATTTCTTTACCACCATCACATCCCAGAGCACCAAGAACACCCTGTAAGTCATACTTTACATTGCTCTACACTTTATAGTGATGGTTTGTCTTTGCAGCTATGGATTTTCCTATAAGAATATATTACAGTACTGTGAAATACAAGTTTTGACCCATGCATTTAAAATCAGTGCTTTGAGGACCCATCACAGGGGAGATATGCACAAAAAGAAACAAGTAAGTACACTTAATAATAATTCAAATAATTAAATGGTCATTCTGTCACATTCACACACAGAGGCAGTAAGCACACATGTAATATGTGTCTTTGGGACATTTGGCAGCAAAATTATACAAATAAAATGATTTATATGTTTTAATGTACTAGAAAAAAGGGAAAATCCAAAGAGCCAGTTGATGAATCATTCTATTTTTATCATCTATCCTGGGGGATATCGCCCTCCTGTTTGTTCCTTTTACAGTGTGGATTCATCATTTCCACTTCATCACCTACCCTGAACTGACATTTCTCTTCCCTTCATCCTCTAAATCTTTTATTTTCCCTTCATCCTCCCTGCTGTCATATTTATCAGTCATCAGCTAAACTCTTTCCCAGTCCCAACTTTTCCTCGCAGCTGTCTCCGTCTCTCAGATTGAAGCCAAATCTGATATAGTTTAAAAGGAAAAACATTCATGATCAGATAGACTGCCCGGACATTGTCAAGTAAGGTCTTGACTTGTGAACATGAACAGATATGGTTCCAACCTGAAAACATGCAGGCCTGAGCTCTTTTGATGACATTGATTTACTGAGTTCAGAGTCAAATCTTCCTTCAGTTATTTCCACAAATGTGATCACAGACAGTATGTAGCCAGGTACTGGGACTTACAATTGGTTTATTTCCTGCTACTGGTCTAGATTATGCTTCAACACCAATTTATCACAGAGGTCTAAAGAAAGTTCTTCAAAAGTTTGTTTTTTGTCCTAATATACAGCATGAAATAAAAAGTAGAATTAAATTATGTTAAGTTACAACACAATCAAGCGTGCAAAAAGTGAATACTGAACTTTTTGAAGCTACAGCAGGTAAATGCTTCTTAAACAAAATAAGCATATGATGGGGAGAAAATATGAGTTTTCCCTGAGTTTTTTCTAGTTCACAAAATTTCTGATCTGATGAAACTTAACATGTTTTGTTCTTTGAATGACTAACTGAAAATAACGCATCATAACCCGCAGTGCATCACAACTCTTTATGAACTCACATGACCTCTCCGATGATCCCATGGAAGATAGCAGCATGCATGAATTGGAGCTCTCTCCAACAGAGCCTCCTCCCTTTGGAGAAACGAAACTGTCTCCAGCATGAAATGAAACAACAAACATGTATATTCACTCCAGCTGCCAATTTACAGCACTTTAAACTGTACCAGCATTCATTTCCTTTTCCCTTTCCTCCGCATCCTCTAAAATCCCCCAACATGATGGATCATCACTTTGATCACAATTACAGTAACAGAGATGTTACTCTCCTTTATTTATCTCTGTTCTGTCACCTTCCTCTAAAACAAACCTTGCTGCCCACAAGACTGCCCTGTGGCTGTCCACAGGTTGCCGGTGGTACTTTGACCTCAGATAATGCAGGAGATATCAGCGGAGAGGGAGTAGAAAGCAGGAACTTGAACATATAATAACATCTCCACCTAGTGGGAAGGACTTGTCAGTACAACAATTTGTTAGGGTTCTGTAACCTCGATAACACAGTTTAAAATAACACTATCAATGCACACAGCATTCACAATGTAATCTCTAACTTTTGTCTCACAAGCACTACTCAATATCTATAGTGATAGATTCCGATTTTTTTAGCCAAAAAACAACAACAATCACTTTTGCATGTGTGTGTCGCAAGTCTCCATGTTATTTACTTCAACTTAATGACACTTTTTTCACCTTGTTTACTTCTTGATCATAAATTCCTGTTTTTATTCTTTTAATGAAATATTTGATTTTGTTCCATCACATGCACTGCAAATTTAAATATTTAATATATTTTAGGGACACAACACTACAGAACTTTTTCTTCAGACAAAGGAAAGAAGTCATAAACAACTTCAGAACAAATAACTTCAGTCACAACTAAAAGTCATGCCAAAATGTCTGGAAGTAATGTCCAGCGTTATACCAGCATTAAAAAAGTGTATATATATATATTCAAATTTGAAGCCCTTTATATTCAACATCTGTAACAGTCTGGTTCAGTGCAGTTGGAAGACCCATCACAACCCCTGCAGCATTTCAGCACAGTCTTTTGATCACCCAAGGAGCAGTTTCGTCACCAGTTAAATATTTCATCTCTCCCTTGTTCGCTCACAGAAATTACAGATTACTGAGCAGTACAGATAGAAAAGTGTCAAAAAGCCATAAAAGAAATCAGTTCAGCCAAACTGTCTATCTGTGGGACAACACACAGGGGCATTGAATTTTGCATTCATACACTAGTGTCGACAACAGTGATGTGAAGCAAATACTTCTGGGGGTTTTCTTTTTTTTTCTTTACAGTTTTTACAGTTAAATATCTGCTGATTAGCTACTGAAAACATAACATGAATGACACTTATAGAAGCTCAGAGCAAAATCGAAGTAGGAACAATCAAAGCATGGAATACTCGCCAAATCTTGACTGGCCTGAAATGCTGCTTCACCATAACAGACTATTAACACACACAGAGCTACTACAGAGCAGGTTACATCATTTAAATTATAAGAATTGGTGGTTACTGGAAGTAACACGTTTACAATGTCCTCTCATTGTGTTATTTTCCTCCAACAGTTAGGACTAATGGAAAAACATTTCAACTCTTAATGGACAGATAGTTCCTGGAAGAGGAAGAAAATTGCTTCCTGAAAGGGTTCAGTAATTCTGTACAAAACTTGGTCAGACTTGATTAATGCACTCATGAAATGGCGCTTGCTTCTGGCTTTTACACATTTAAACAGCTCCTATATATGAAATGCTCAAATAACTCAGAGTGTTATTAGAGCTCCATCAAACAGTTTCACATAAAGTTTACTCATCTGTCTTTTAAGTTCTCTTAATTAAAAAAAAATTAATAATAATGTCTTGTCTGACAGTTAACTAAACTGATGTTGTGCCTGTAGATAATCTGGAGTCTTTAATGTGATATGCGTCAGAATTTAATAAAAATGTAACAAAAATACCATCCCTATGTTAAAACCAATGATTTCTCATTTCCTCTGGCCTGTACCTCATTATTCTCCTGCATAGCACTGACTAAAAGCTCTGTACCACCAATTAATTTTTAGCCTTGGGTGTGGAGTCAACCTCCGTCTTTTAAATATGAAGTGATTAAGCCAAGGTCATGACAGATTTCAAATGATTTCATTTTCCATGAGCATGCTTGGTACACTACTCCGCTAGTCAGTAAGTACTATACATGTTAGCTTTATCGTTTAATGATACTTGTATGCAGTAATATAGATTAAAACCATACTAGGTATAATATTTTTATCTATACTATATCTATAGTGCAGTGCTAAATTTAAGCTATCATGGCTGTGAAACACGTTTTAAACAAATAAACATAAATTCAACTACAGACTAAATCCATGAAAACAGCAAAGAAAATGCAAATGCAGTTGTTGTTGTTAAAAATATGTCTTCCTATCCTATCCTATATAGTGGGAGTCACTTTTTCTTCAGAATCAGTGATCGCTTATGAATGAATGACTACAAAATACTTAAGAAGACATTTACTTCTTGCAGCTATCTAAAATAAAATGCATCAGTCATCAGTAAACTGTGTTGTTCCATTATGACAGCACAGTGTTTGACTGTTGTGTTTCGCATCTGAGTCTGCCTGCAATCTGCACTGAACAAAAGAAAGAAATCCAAATAAAGAGTGCATTTTTCTGTTTATTTTGGATGATTTTAGATGTTTTCATTTCTAAAACACCATTCATTCAAACTAACATAACATCTAAAGGTACCAGTGAAAAACAGCAAATCAGATCAAAACAAGTGTATTTTCTGTAGGAGTGATTAAACATGAATAAAGTCGTTCTCGCTTTAAATGCTCGATAGGCTGTGTTCATACTGTGTGTATCCTATTTTTCTTCATATGACAGTTGACTATTCAGATATGAGAATACCTGTCATGAACTGTCACCTTTAAATACACAATCGCCCTCGTCAGCATAATAAAAATCGCAATTCCAGATTTTTGCATAGAAAAACATTGACAGGCTTGTTGCATGATAAGAGCTTGACGCATATTTGAGATACATTGAAATGCCAGTATAAAATGTGTAAAGTGCAGATACAGACAGCATAAGGCAGAGAATTAAGTCTAAAACAGAATACATCTATTGCTCTAGTGAGATAAGAATGGGGAGCGATAAAGCAGTGCAGAGATACACAGGAAAGGAAAAGAGGTAGAGAGATTTATGAACAGAGTATGGTGAACAATGGATAACTTAAAAAGACGGGCACACGTCTGATATGGGCAAAGGAGAGAGATGAAGTTAAAAGAGTTTATCATTATCAGTTTCTGGAAATAATTATTTTCCAATCATATGTAAGGAAGAGATAAAATGAAATGAGTTTATCCTAAAATCTAAATCCTATGACGCTCACACAGAGCTCCAATTATCAATGCTGTATCTCCACTGCTAATACTACTGCATTTTAAAACATTTAAATCAAAGGCCTCCCTGAGTCTCCAAAGATCAAACGCTGATCATTAGTTTAGTAATAACTGGAAAAGTAAGACTCTTTGCAAAAACAAACAATAACACATAACGTTACGGAAACAACATTCTTCACTTGAAGCTCACACTGATTGTCAGTCTCTCTGTCTTCAGTCCAGCATTACATGGCCTGGAGTTATGTTCATGTATCATCACATCTTATACTTCTTCGCTGCATGACCCTGACAAACATTCATCAGCTACTGGGTCACTGCATGGTAAACTGTCTTTGTCCTTTACCTTGGTTTCTTTTTTCTCAGCCTCCTCCAAGCTGCTGTTGGTGTTCAAGACCTCATCATTCTCATTAGGTGGCTCATTCACTGCAGCATCCTCCGCCTTTTCTCCCTTTAAGAGTTCTTTTTCAATCTCGCCTCCGGCCGTTTGCTCTTTGTGCTGCTCCTCTGCATCTGAGCCCTCAGACTCTCCTACCACCTCAGATAAAGAGTACATCTTTCTGGAAATCTCCTCTGCACCTGAGGTGGTTTCGTTGCCGCTCCAGTGGCGTTTCTGGAACAAGCCAAAGTCAGAGATGTCTTTGGGGAAATTTTTCCTCTGGCTTGACTTTTCGGTTGAGCACTCATCAGAGACGAGGGCCAAAAGTCCGTTAGGGAGACCGTTGGAGGCTTCAGGTGGCCTGGGTGGAACTGCAGAACTGCACTGCTTGATGATGGATGTGGTGATCTTGAAACGGTTTAATTTGCTTTTCACCTGGCTGCTTTTAGGGCATGGAGAAACCTTTAGCGAGGAATTAGGGTAAGCAAGACTGGACTCTACTGAGCTGCCACTGGCCTTTGCTCCCTGTAGACCAGGCTTCCCTGTCTTCATCATGCCCATCACCTCATAACGAAAACTGGAGATGTCTTGCTTCAGCTCCTGACAGAGCAGGTACATGAATTTTATTTACAACTCATGATTTTTATTTTCTGTATAATAGTCCTGAGTGTTGCAGAGTATTGATTAAAGTTCAGCTCAGTCAATACTAAGTGGATAAAGTATAATTTATAAAATAATGATAAAGCACATTTTTTTCCTTACGAAGCATGTAAAACATTTTTATATAGTATTATATTTAGATAATTAAAACAGTATGCCTTAACAAGCCACGGATCAATACTGCTAAATGATGTGTAAGTTATTCTAAATTGACTTTTGGATTAAAGAGTAAATACTAAACATTGAAATTTAGTCAGTTTAAAATTCAGTAGTAAATTATTTGTTTGGCCACTGCAGAGTAAGTGAAACAAGCTGAAAATAGCAACACTGATATACTTTTTAAGTTCATAGTTCAAACTTTTTAGCACAGAACCAGAGTAACATTATCATTAGACTGTCAGTTCTGTCCACCTGATGAATGTCAGCTGCTGTTTTCTGCTGAACATGGTACATCACAGTTCTGACTGAAGAGCTGAAGTTTGTCACTATGTGTGACTATGTGTACATAATAATATAGATAATAATGTATAATTTAGAATACAAAGGTAGCTTTAAGTAAATTTCGTCTTCTCTGCAGGACCTACTTTGAAGTTATCTTCAGTAAGGCCTTCCTCCGTCTTGGCATCTCTGATCATGGCGGCCACATAGCGTTTCACCAAGTTCCTCAGTACCTCCTACAACAGTAAAATAAGTGTCTTTGAACACAACGTCTTCTGATACTGAATGAGAGTGTCATTTCAATACAAAACTCAAAGTCAATCAGCCAGGAAGAAGATGATAAATATATATTGCATGCACAAAGGGAGACATATTTTAAGCTCCATCTCTAAAAAATAATACAATAACCCCCTGCAGATATAGAAAAATAAGAAATCTAACTGAGTATAATTGTTAGGTTTATTGTATATGAGACAATACAAGAGCATACTGCTGACAGGTTTAAACTGAAAGTGTAAAAAACAGTTAAATCAGAATGTGTGATCTGTCACACTCATGCATACACACACACACAAAAGTAGACAGTGTAAACACACACTTACCTGATACTGATGATTTATTCTCACATTCTCTGCTGCTCTTCTCTGCAAAAAAAAACCATCACATGCAATGAGAGAAAAACCTAAACATATTCCATTTTTTTTCCACAGTATCACAAATTTACAATTAACTTTGCTGTCTGTGTGTCTCCATACATATGACCTCAGAGTGATGCAGCACACAAAACTAAAGATTTCTGCTCTAAAATTAGATCTCCATCATCTCAGTAATACATTAAACTCTTTGAAGAACTCTGTGAAGAAAAGTAATAATGATGGAGTATTAATAAAAGTTCAATCTCAAAACAAACCAGATTTTTTTTCCCTAGTTCTGTGAAAATCTTTTATGTGTAAATGACTGTTTAAGTCAAGCACTTGACTTACACCGAGAGTGCCAAAGCTTTCAGGGCGCTTGGAGTTTGTCCTCTTGCACACTTGCTTCTTAATCCAACACAGGAGGTACAAGAAAGATTTGGGACTGGGGATGATGTTAAATGGTGCAGGCAGGGTGGCCCCTTCTTCAAAGTAACTCATCCACAGCTTTGTTCTAGCAAACTTCCACTCAATGTCTGCATGATCCTGAAATCAAGATTGGGGCACATTTGAAAAATACGTCTGTCTATTCTATTCCTCACACACTGGCTTTTTGTTTTGCAGTATATTTGATCTGTGCTCACAGCAATGTGCTGATAGGAGTTGTTCATCATGGCTATGAGCATGTTGAGGAGCACCACCAGTGAGATGATGTTGTAAGTGCCGAACATTGTGGCACCAATAAACTCAGTGAATTGGTGGTCTGCATCCACGTTGGTCACATACAGGCTGATCAGACCAAAGATAGACCAAAAGAGAGACTGCAGGGTCTCAAACAACCTGCGAAAGATACATGTTACACAGATAGGTATTATGTATTGTCACTGTTGCATGAGCATTTTATTTATACATATACAGTATATTTAATTCTATTTGAGATTTATTTTAGCAGCTAAAAAAACCTTTTGCAACACATTTTGCAACCAGCAACAGCAACATACAGACTCACACATCTCTCTTTCTTTTCCACTTGCTTTCACAAAATCACATATCTACACTACAAATGCCAGCAAGTTTGTATTCATTGGAAACTCACGTGGAGAAAGCGTTATTCTGCTCTACACATCGGATGCCCTTGCATTTTCCCTTTTCATCTGAAGCTTTGGTCTCATAGTAAAAGTACAGCTGGTTCAGCCCATTAGCAAAGGCCAGCAGGACCTGGATAAAGACAAGTGTGTGCAAAGTGGGTGCTATTGATGTCATACAAATATCATGCTTTGTTCATGCCTGTGCTCAAAAATTTGCATGTTTACCAGACAGTAGATGAAGAGGAACTTCAGGATGTCCAGCAGCATTCTCCCAAGAGAGATCTGCAGTGGCCCCAAATGAGAGTTGGCTGTGAAGAGTGAGATCAAGCGCAATGAACTGAAAATGTTTGCTATGGCAAACAGTGCCTCAGCTACTAGTGTTGGGTGCCACATTTCCCACTGGTTCCTGGGTTTATTGCCACTGTACTGAAGAGGGAAAAGAATAGGGAACAGTTACACAGAGAGCAGACTACAATTGTTTGTTCTAGTGTTACTCACAGATAGTAGAGATATATACTGTATACAGATATAGTACTAGTTGGTTACCTTTGTATAGGCTACAATCTTGAGTGAGATGGTGGCCAGGTATAGAGAGTTCATGACAAAGTCCATCAGGTTCCACCAGTCATGGACATAGTCTTGGAAACCACCATCCCACATTTGCTTGATCTCTGCCCAGATGAAACCTAGAAAAACATTATATGATTAACACGATTATATGATCATCTAACGCCATTATATGCACATGGAAGTACTTGTTTCTAGCAGGTGTCTGTTAAAAAACCATAAAGTTATTCTGTATGGTTGTGCAAATAAATGTCTGGCTTTTTTTTCTGAACAGACTGCTTCAGCTAAGTGGGAGTTAAAGCACTTCTAGCTCAGATGGGCGTGAAACTCTTCTGACTGAATCACCCAAAGAAAAGACCAGAAATTACATTAGAAAATTTCAGGTTATTTTATTATCAGAGATAAGAATTTACAGGTGTCTTGCGGCACAGTGGGACTTTAACCCATAGTTTTTTATCATTTGTTGTACTCAAACAAAATCACTAATGTTAACCTCACGGTGTCTTATGATGTAGACATGCTGTGGAAAACCTGAATCTCTACAATCTATTCAGTAGTTGTTGAAACACTTCACTCTGGACCAAAGCGATGGACCAATCGATGATGAGCATGGATAAATATAAGCAGAGGTATCAAGTATGACTACCAAACTGT
>JAUBNQ010000006.1:14608342-14619629 GCA_032353495.1 Ctenopoma kingsleyae | reverse complement strand
TTTCTAAGAAGCATTCAGTTACTTAAAATTATATTGCATCTGTTGTTGCAGCACCTTTAATCACATTCATTTTGAATCAGTTTGAGATCAATTTGACAACCGTGACACAGTCTTTGCAATGAAAGAGTGTTCTGAAATTGCTCCATCTCTGATTTGTGCCTCTGACTGACATGTTCATGACAACACCAGCTGAGGCTCATTGGTATTATAATTAAGCCTGTCTACCATATCAAAGTGGTGGAAAAATGCCATGTTATAAAATGACTACACACAAACTTTACAAAATGGGTGATGAGTTGAATAGCTCTCACCTTTTTTCCCACATGAAGTAGCCATGGTGTTATTTTTGTACATGATGACACCCACTTATAACAGTTCTCAACTGCTGTCAGTCTTCATCGCTTTTACTCACCCAGCACCCAGGGCAGGATCATCCACTCCACAGTGGTTGGTGCAGGACCCTGCCTATCCTGCCTGCCCTGCTCTGTGGTGACGATGTGCTGGGAGGCGAGGAGCAGCAGGAATAGAAAAGTCAGGTATGATGCAGTGTGGCAGATGAACTTGATGAACGGCTTGCGGATGAAGAGGCCATAGCGACTCTTAGGTGCTATGAGGTAGCAGAGAGCAAACAAGGGGTAGAGGAAGCCAATGAAGACACAGGTGATGAACTTCCCTGCCCAGTGGCGCCGCCTCCAGCCGGGGAACTCATCATACCACCGGGATGCCAAAAGCTGCTGGCAGTTTGGCTGAGCTACAAACTTAAAGAAATAAAAGAAGAGGTGGGAAAGATAAATGTGACTCGGAAGAATTTCTCAAACATTAATCTAAGATGTGATTGCCAGCCTGAGGAAAGTTCTAGTTTACAGCATATGACAAAAGCAAAAGAGTAGGATGCGTTGGCAGTATCAAAAATTGACACACATCAATATTTTAGGATAAACTCCGGTAACAGCTGTCTTGACACACAAACCTGCATCTTACTTCTCAGAGTATTTAAGTGCTTCCAAATGTTTTTCCTTTCTTCCCTTTTTGTAATGTTGGATGTAACTGTTCTGATTTTTTTAATTCCTGATAATGTTTATGATTAAGCAAAGCCAAGAACACATTTCAGTCTCTGTGATAACAAAGCTGGACAATAAAGTTCTGAATTAGAAAACAAGCAACAAGACCAGTAGAACTGGACGATGATCGATTTTGAGTTAACACAGTGCTTCTCATAAAACCGCAGCTATGCTATGTGCCTGCCTCAACCAAATGGACTGAAGCCTTTAGTGGTAATCTACAGATATCCGGTCTCCATTCTCATAAGTAAAAACAATTTGTACAAATGAGTTTAACTAGATGAACATGCACAGGGACACTTACGCAGGCACACAAATTGTTGTGAAATATCATGTTGAGCCTTGATATCAGAGTCAAAGTGTCGACTGGCACCAGTGGGTGCCAATTCACCAACTCTGCAGCCTCGTTACTATGGGAACCACAGATCCCTATCTGTGTCAGGGTCTGGAGTAGAATGTCTCACATTTCCATACTTCAAATACAGTGTTACCAAAACAACTGGGGAGGAATGCAGAGAGGGAATGGGAGCACCAATTTCATGGATGAGTGGTGGAGAAAAGGAATTTTTTTTTTTCCAGATGAGAGATACGTAGAGAGAGAGAAACAGAGAGAGACAGAGATCATCATAATAACAGGGTGATCAATGATATGACCTGTCTAATGATCTAATAATAAAGGGGAAAGGGAAAAAAAGCCCCTGCTGATTTTCAGTTTTCATATGTATCCTTTGAGCATAGACAAAACAGCAAACCTCATTAAGTCGAACCAAAAGTCTAAAGCAGATTTGTGGGCACAAGTCTTCTAATGATCTTCTTTTAGATTCTGCTGCAGCTATAGATAGAACTGTTCCATCCATTTAAAGAAAGCCTTGATCATTTTGTCACATCTTTTCTGTCACCGGTATTTGGGCCTTTGAAGGCATAAGTGAGTGGCTCTTTCATTTCATTTTTTGTTTGCATTTTTTTTACTGTCTGTCAGAACAGTATTCTTAATAATGACAGTTAACAAGAGGTACTTGAGCTGCCTGATGTCTTACCTTAATTGCTGTGATGTATTAAACACTGACAGGGATGCTAATGAGGTCTCAAATTAAGATAATTAACACTGTAATTAGGAAATGTATTCATGCTATTATACTTGTCCAAAGTTTCCATAAGCAGTGACTTCACATACTTCCCTCAATGCTAGAAGAAGCTGACAGAACAAGTTTCTTGGCTCATTTCCTTTGTTAAGTATTAACTTCCAATCAATTTACAAAACTAGTTTATTATCCTAAAATAATAACAACAATAATAATAGATACTTTACTGAGCCCCTTGGGGAAATTCTTTGTGGACAGGCTGCCCCTTTGAGGCGCCATAGGGTTAGGGTATCGGTGTCTCGTCCAAGGACACCTCAACATGTAGCCTGCTGGGACTGGGAATTGAACCGCTTACCCTGGGCTTGAAGAGGACTGTGTTACCCTCTGACCTATCATGCCTAAAATATCTATTCTGTTCCTTTTTCCTTCAGTAACAAAGATAAAACAAGCAACAATCTGTATGTGTCTTTCACAGTCACTTGAAATAGTCAGCAGTAGTAATGTGTCATATTTGACACAGGTGCCTTGTTCAAACAACTCAAACAGAGTCTCTCCAGGTCTTGAGTCCAGTTGTAAGAAGTCTTTCTACATCCTTTCCTGCCTTTCTCCACAGTCAACCAGCCAGAAATGTCAGGAAAGTGCTTATCACAGTGTGAATGGACAAGTGAGGATGCTTTCTAGCACTGTGAAGACATGCTACCCTGCGGCTTTACCAAAATAAAATCTGCAGAAACTATTGTCACAAACACACACTGACAAGCACAGCTAGATTTTTGTGGTTGTTGTTTTGATATGAGCTTAAATACATGTGGATATGTAAGTGCAGTTAGTTTTACAAGACCATAACATGATAATTTAAAAATAAATAAATAAATCCATCCATCCATCATCCTAACCATTTTTCCTGTTATGGTTGGAGCCAATCCCAGCTAGCATTGAGTGGCAGTCATTAATAATAATAGTAATAATAACAGTAATAATATATACTATTATTATAATTACTGCCACTGTCACCAATAATCATATCATCTTAATCATCATACTATCACTACCAGCCTCCACCTATAGTCATGTAAAATAAATTAACAACAATAACAGATGTAAAGATAATAACGGCAATAGTGATGATTACGCATAAATAGTGCTTGAGTGATATTGTTTATTGATATTGTATGATATTGTTTTCTATTTGTGGTATTATTCTTAAACTGCACAGACATTAAAAAGTCGTCGCCTGTACACTCATCATATGTTCTAGGTTAGTCAGAAAGTCAACAAACATCATTAAAACCTTAAACCTGTGTGAAATTCCAGAAGATCAACAGGATTACTGAATCAAGCTACACACGCTCATGGTCTTTAATGCAACTGAAGCAGGTGCTGAATACATCTACTTTCACAATGTGTCCCTAAGGTACTTTTTTCAAACTACTCTGTGAACAAAAGCTGTATATCTTTCACTTGTTTAAGGAAAATTAAACACTGAGGACATCGGTGAGTGACCTATGAAAACAGATATTTAGTGCATTCTCTCAATTCTATCTCGATTTAATGGAGACATTAAAAACATCTTGAAATACTGAAATGCAGTTTTTATGAGATATCACAAGGGGGCAATGTCAAACTACAGCATGTCAAATTTATACATTTCCCTTGGTGCCTCTGAAATTTTCAAATATTAAAGAGACTGGTTTCAATCATACTGTGATTCTTTAGTGTACTCACCTACATTTGGCAAGTATATCTGTACAAAGGAAAGTATTCCACTTTTAAAACCCTCAGGGAAGTAGAGAGGATAATCAACGCTTTAATGTCAATGTGTTATGGATCATATTTATCGGATTTGGCCACCTGCAGCATCAAAGTGCAGCCTGCTCTGTCAGTTCAGTTCTTTAGATGAGAGGCTTGTGGAGATGTCTCTTCAGACCTTTTTAAACTGCATTTCCAAACTATGGGAGCACCGCTGCAGCAAAGCAGGAAAACATACACCAGATAAATATGAAAATGCAAACAAGAGTGCACGCATACAAAGCACACATACAATGGCTTAGAGGAGAACTGTTCTGTATTTTGTTCAGTTGAGGGTCAAAACAGGTTCCTCGTGACTCAGTGGAGCACTCTTTAACAGCCAGCATTATAAAAAAATCACTCACTGAGGCTGGATGGCATGCCAATTATAAGAGCTTGAGTGTTCATCTGAAAAATTACTAAAAGAGTGGCGATCACACCACAGACAAAATGTCCTGAGTATAATAACTGTTCTCTAGAAAAACTGTCAAACGAGCTTTTCCAGTTCAACTAAGAGGCCACTTAACCCTCAATGTCTCACAGGGGGCAAAACCCTGTCTGGCTTAAAGATCATCACAACCACAAAGCTATTCCTCTGACTACCTCAGTGTGTGTGTGTGTGTGTGCGTGTGTGTGTGTATGTCCAATTACACTACACAGATGTCATTTTTCCCTTCACAGAAGACTGCAGTAGTACTAGTAATGCGGTTATAGGGCAAGTGCTTCACTGAGCTTAACTGCAAATCTACTCAAATTCTCATTCAAATGAGAAGCAATTCTATGGCCAAAATCTTCAGTACTGCATACATTTTATGTCTCCTTTCTCAAATAAAGAAATGGTTTACAAAAGAAAAAATATAACTGTATTTTACTGGAATTGGGTGGTTGAATTTATAAAAAACTGCAAAACTGCAATAATGCATACAGTGCAAACAATAAATAAATAAATCAAGTGGGCCATGTGTAAATTTGAGTCCAAAACACGTGAAAAAATCTCCTAATTTAGTGAGATTTTAGCTCTTTTGTAGAAATCAACTTCGTTCTAGACTTCAGGGTTTCAGTTTGAAACAACGTGGAATATGGCAGGTTTCTTCAGCTGTCACAAACTTCAGAACAAACTAAAAACTAATTTGGAAACAGGTATATATAAAAAAATCTTTGGCTGCAGTGGCAGATTTTTGATTTGATTTCACATCCTCACCTCCACGGATTGAGTATTTACAGAAGTGTAACTATATTGAAATGACTGCTAACCAGCCTAAGTATTTGGGATTCATTTGAAAAGGGCAGCTAGGTGAATTGTTACCCACATCATGAAACACTGTAGCCATCAAAGTCCTAGTACAATCGAAGGGCTTTATAAATAGGATGCAAGTGAAGGGCATATTGGGACATCACTTGGATAATAAAAACACTTCTGGAGAGAGGAGATGTGAGGGGGAACATTTGTGGCAGAGGTGGGGATGTTTGTTTACAGTGTGTGCAATGATAGATTTACTACCAAACACCTGAGAGGTCGGTTAAGATGACAGGGAACTGTTCATCATCATGTCCACATGTGCACTTGCACTGCTCCCAATTGCCCTTTGGTGACTGGACATGCTCATCTGCCAACATGTGTCTCCATTTGCAACGACTGGATTGATGAAGGAGTAAACTGCAGCATCATAAACGAAGTCAAAAGTCCTCTAAAAGTGAAGCTGCTCTGACAACCAGCCAGAGCTCCAAGCAAAAGGTAGCCGAATGAAATGATTTCTGAATAATAATGTCTGCTTTCTCCTGCGAGAGACAATCTAAAACCCACAAAGACCCAGAAAACCCATGCAGACACGGGAAGAACGTGCAAATCCACCCAGAACAGCCCCTGGATGACCTGTGGATTTGAACTCGGGACCTTCTTGCTGTGACGCGAGAGTGCAAACCACTCCAGATACTTAGCAGTGGCACATATTTAATATACTTTTAGGATTAAAATGCATCTTTAAATTACTTTACAGTCTTTACTGATTGTTTATGTCTGTACCCACAGGAAACGCATTTATCACACAACAGAAACAAAAACACTGAATCAGTAGAGTGTAAAATTGTATTATTTTTTCACTTATCAGGTTTGTGCCAATACTCTCATAATTATTTATATATTAAAATGTAATTAAGGGTTTCCAGAGTTGCTGAATAAAACAGCCCACTAGCTCACTAGGAAACTGAAACTTGAATATAAGTATTCATCTCTTAATTACCACATGTTTTCCAAGCATATTAAAAATAGATGCAACACACATTACCGAACCTTATAGAGCAAGTGCAGTATGTTTCAGTGGATGGCTGTCAGTGACACCTGTGAGAATGAGATAAATTATTGGCTTGGAGCAACAAAAACCTGGCAGACTTCCCCAGACAACAGACAGTGAATGTTGCCTCGGGCACTGACATTTAACAGCTACCCATACAGTAGACAACGTGGACAGAAGGGAAATAAACAATAAGGAAAATCACAAAAAAGGTGCAGTCATACCAGGCTCTCTTTGACAGGTTTTCCTGACTGAGAGGTAGTGTGCCAACAGATGTGATCTTTTGAGGTGCATTTTTTTCACACAGGCCACCCATAAAGCTGCAATCCTGTAATCCTTAATACTTTATACTTAGGGCAAAGCAGAATGCAGAAGTCTGATCAATGATCATTATTAGCTTCATCATAATTAATGATGAATTAATGAAATGCTAATTTATTATGCTTACCTCTTTTTGGTGGTACTTAATAGCTAGTTTGAGTCTCGCCAGGTCATTATTGCCCTCCTCCTCCAATAAGTTGATGTCATCTCTGTAATTGAGGATCATCTCTAGCTCTCTGGAGCTCCGCGTCTGGTCCAGGAGGTCCTTGGCAAACTGTTTACACTGCTGAGAAAGCTCCTCATACTCGGATTTGAACTCATTCTCCACCTGAAAGACATAGATGGAGGGTGTGCACAGAGTATGTCAAGAAAGTTGTGATTCTGCAGTAAATTACACCTTGCCTCTGGCCATTTTGTGCCATGAAACAGTTGCAAACTTGTTTACCAATATATATCAAATGCACCATCTCAATAAAACATGTTTTCAGATGGAAAAACTCAAGTGGGTAACTGCATTTAAACGTCTCACTAATAATAAATATACAGTATGCAGCATGATCTAGAGTTCCTACTATTTTTACTATTTAATTATTTATTATAGATCTTAGTTCTTATAATATTTCAGCTGAAAATATTGTACCCTAAACTATAGGATGATTTCTGTGCATTTTCAAAGCTGCACCAGTGTATCTTGATATTTAACCATTAATATTAATGACTGTATGGTAAATTGACAAGCCATGGAAGGTCATGTAGTGGTAATGTGAAAGGGCACGTAGAGGTTAATTAACGCAACATACATTTAGTTAATTTTTAAGTTCTTTAATATCAGATCATGACCATCCAGCTCTACTGTTAGCTGGCTCTCTTGGCCTGACCTTGCTGAGCTCCTGCAGCTCCCAGCTGAGCCTGAATGCAGTAAGAAAGGGGTCCTCGCTGGAGAGTGCAATTAACGAGGGACTAGACAGCGCTTTGTAGATGTTGAGGCGTGAGCGTGAGTGCCGCAGGCTATCCACATCAGAACTAGACACACACTCAACGCAGTTGCAGCGCACCTGCAACATCAAACAAAACATGGACACATTTTAATGAGGCTTGTCTTTGTTCAGTAATAACAATGCATAGGCTGTGTTTGTTACGTGAATTAAGTGGGGTTAGGTGGGTATGTTGTTTAGATGTTGAAGGTCCAGTGTGTAAATGTTTTACCTTACAAATTGTGGGCATATTTATACATTTAAAAAAATGAGTTTGACAAAAGAAACAAAAAAATGTTTACAGTAAATAAACTCTTAATTGCATGACAATTCAATTTTATATACACCTAACCTACATTAGAGCTAATATGGCATTATGTGCCATTAACTTATTCCAACTACAGATCACTGCTGTTGAACAAATAACGTATCTTCTCTCGTATGAATTATGAATTCAGTGGAACTCAGATCTTCTAGGCTTCCAAATACTTTTAAAATCCACTTGATAATGTGAAAGCTACGATCTAGTCAAGCTGCAGACAAGACTTTTGGTTTATTCCTTGAACAGTTGTTGACATTTCAGAGATACAGAGTTTTAAGCTGATAATCGCAGAAAAATGCACAGTCAATTTACACTACAAATTAGGAGCTTGTGGTTTACCCACCTCATGTGGCTGTGGCATTGACACGCCTTTCTGCACCAGGAGCTTGATAATTTCATAGTTGTTGGTGTGTGCAGCAAGGATGATAGGAGTGATGTCAGGGGTGAAGTCAGAGAACTGCTTGTCCAATAAGATAGGAGGAACCTACCGGGAGAAAGGAAATATCTTGAGCTTTAATCAAAGCAGCACATTTAGCCTGATATTTGCAATTTCAACAAGAAAACAGCTGTTAGGTGTTTTGACAGTTGCAGTGAAAACTAGTCAAATTCCAGCAAGAAACTACACACCAGGTGAAATCGCAGACAAAATGACATCCATATCAAGACCGCTGTAAAGTGTACAAAGGTACATGCCCCAGTGTGGTAAAAAGCATCAGTAGTTCATACATTGCAGAGGGAATCATTATGCTCAGAAAGAACCTCATTTCACCTAAACCTCTTATCACCTACTCCAGCTAAGCCCTTTTGCTATTCCTGTGTCATTCAGTGGAAATACATGACTGTGGGCTAAGCTGGCCCTTTTGACTTATTTTAATTGAAAGGCTGTTATCTGATTCTGTAGTGAGGGAAAAATGGAGAAGAGAGAGAATATACTTAGATGACTGCAGGATAAACATGCAACTGGGAAAGTTAAGAGGAAAAAAAAAGAATTAAAAGTTTGAAGGCATTTTAGTGGCTGTGTGACATATATGTACAGATAAGACAAATCATAGGAAAAAAATGAAGCATAACAAATGCAGATGCTTGCGTGCAGGTGCACTGCACGGTGCAACTGAGCAATTAACATCCAGTCATGCTCTGAGGCCTGTATAAAAATGCTGAGCAGGCCCAGTTAATTATGATTGGCAGAAAGAGAAAATCTAAGTGAGAAGCAGGGATGGTTCATTATTGACATGATGGCAGGAACAGTGGCTAAAGTGACATCTGCACATCAGCAAAAAGAAAATCATGGTTGACATCACAGGTAGAGTGCTGTGAAAAGGTATTTGCTCCCCTTTCTGATTTTTTATTTCTTGCATAGTGGTCACACATAAATTATTCAAATCATCCTAAATTTTAATGACATAATATATATATTAATGTCACACTAAGATAAGCCGTGTAAATACAAAAGGCATTTATTTAAATAATTATTTTATTTATTATAGGAAAAAAGCTGATCAAACTTGCCTAGTCCTAGAAAAAAACATAATCCCCTGCCCCCCTTGCTAAATCATTAATTAACTGTGATTAACCACTATTTTTTGGAAAGCTGACTTCAATTTCACTTGCCACAACCAGGCATAATTACTATCAGACCTGGTCAATTAAGACATCGCTTAAATAGAAGCTGTGTAAAGGGTGAAGCACACTAAAAGATCTCAAAAACACAACAAATCATGCCACAGTC
This sequence comes from Ctenopoma kingsleyae, assembly GCA_032353495.1. Classification (NCBI taxonomy): domain Eukaryota; kingdom Metazoa; phylum Chordata; class Actinopteri; order Anabantiformes; family Anabantidae; genus Ctenopoma; species Ctenopoma kingsleyae. Next base: position 14,610,061 of record JAUBNQ010000006.1, on the reverse strand, counting down.
TAAATAAATTCAAGAACAGATGAGAAATAAAGCCTTAACATATATATATATATATATATATATATATATATATACAGCCTTTATAATATATAAAATACAGCCTTTTTCCCTTAATAATTTTTTTTTTTCATTTAAAAACTGCATTTTGTATTTACTGAAGTTATCTTTGTGTAATAAAATTTGTTTGATGGTCTAAATCATTTAGGTGTGACAAATATGCAAATACGTAATAGTAATAGTAATATAATAATTGTAGCTCTCTTATTATCCTTGTTACTGTAACCATGATGATAAAGATCCTCTAACTTTATGAAATTCTTATTTTAAGTCAAATCATCATCTTCCTAACCAAGAACCTAACCAAGCTGTTTTTTTCACCTAAACCTAACCAAACCATGACTATGTGCTCTATAGCATTTATTACTGTAACCTTGACAACAAAGCTCTGATATGCCTGCTATCATAGGTGTGTTATTTCATGAGACACTTCTGTGGACTGTGGGGACAAAAATCTATGGTCATTTAGGTTGCTGATATTTCAAGAGACAGAAAGCTTGATGTACTGACAACACTAACAATGTGATGATATTGACCCCTCAAATCAATATGGCTTCTCAGAGGTAACTAGGTAGTTTAATGTATCTGTAACCAGGAGTAAAACACAGTGACAGTGACAGTGAGGCAACATGGGACCGACTGTGAGTCCCAGTATAACTGTATTTAAAACACAAGTAAAACATTTTGTTGTGTATATATAGGGAAACTGCCCTCCCAAAACATGTAAAATTACAATAAATTAACTTAATAGTAACATAAGCATAATATCTAGTTCTATCTAGTAATTTATAAAAGAAATAGAAAAGCACCTATGTCTGCTGGTTGTTGTTGGGTGTGTATTATAATGTTAGCTTCTTACAAATGTCGCTATGTAATTTTACTGCCTAAATGACACATCAAGACAAATTATATATTGCAGATTCTTTTAAAGATGTTTGCTTTTAAACCTGACTATATTTAGAAAGTTAGCCCTATTCTCTAAGGTAATTAATTTTCTCAAAATTCATCATCAGACATAATGCACACAAAGGTAATTTTATCATGCAGACTCAAATTACTTGTTACGTGTTGTTTACTCACAAAGTAGTCATAGTGCGGCAACAACTCTAAAGAGTGGCACAGAGCCATGTCTGAGAGTCGTCATATTTTGCAGAGGAGGGTGATGTAATAAGCTCTATACTCTGTTCTCCATGTGGGAGGAGGAGGGACATCAAATAATCTACATCAAACAGCCTTGGCCTGCACAAGCATGGAGCATCAAGAGTGCAGGCTGGTAAATGTGAAGTTATGATAATAGTGGAGAAAATAAATAAAATTATACCCCACTGCTCCATGTAATGCATATTTGTTACTCCTACTGAAACAAAGCATCCACCATCAGCATCTTGATTAAAAATTCAACATTAGCATCTGCTGGGTGTGAGACTTCACAGTGTATTCTTGTGTTTGTTTTCACTGAGCTCTTTTTAAAGCCTCCCAACTTCTTTTCACCTGTCTTCCTACAAAATAACAAATGTTTAGATAAAGCTGGTTTAAAATGGGGCAGTGTGAAAATAAATTTAAGAAAGTATTGTTATGCTTACTGTACCTTACATCATCATCTGTGTTATATGTAGGAAGCAGTGACATAACTACAGTATGTGTATTGTATATAGGTTGCAC
>JAUBNQ010000006.1:14583170-14608242 GCA_032353495.1 Ctenopoma kingsleyae | reverse complement strand
TACCTTACATCATCATCTGTGTTATATGTAGGAAGCAGTGACATAACTACAGTATGTGTATTGTATATAGGTTGCACGGTGACCAAAAAACACAATAAGCAAAATGTGTACTATGAAATATGACATAAAAAGCCTAATAAAAACCAAACACAAAAGGACCCAAAGGGCAATTTAATTGAGAAACACTTTGAGCGCCAGCTTTGACAGATGGATATCTGTACTCAGAGGATAATGCACGAAGCTGTTTAAAACGCTGATATCCAGTGCACTCCAAAAAAACTAAACAAAAAAACAAATAAGCCACAATACTTGCAAGATTATTACAGATGTCAGCCTGCAAAACAGAAAGACAAATACTCACAGTCAGCAAAGCATAAAATGAATCTTCTTATAAATAAATCTTAGAAAAGACACTAGCAAAGACAGGGTGCACTTTTCTGAGGCAGCCTTTTAATATAATCAATGAGCTTCTCTTGGGAGATTTAGTAGCGCTAGAGTGATCTATTTTCACCAACTGACTGTGACTGCAAGAAGCACTATCTTATGAAATCATGAAAGTAAAGCGGAAATGTAGCAGCTGATAGGTGTCACAGCAGATATGTAGATGCCCCACACATGCGTTTAACAAAAAACACTGAACTATCTCTCGTGTTTTTGCTGTCTGTTCCTTAATAAATTCTTCCTTTTTATTTTCCCCCCTTTTCCCAATTTCACTCTACATTATCAAAGCCAGCACACAGATTCAGGACACACCAAGAGGGGCAATAGCACCTTCCCTGCAGTTGATCAGTTAAGCCAAAAACATTTGTTCCTTTGTGGTTTATGGTGTATTACTGGTGACAGGGTGAGAAGAGAAGGAAATCATGTAAAGGATATTCTGTCCATGTGTTCCAACATACACAGTAGGTGTGTGCAAGGAACAAGAAATAATAAAAGAAAAGTCTCCTTCAGTGGAGAGTAATGAGTGTAAATAGGATACCAATCTGAAATTAATTACACTATTTGTTTTTTGATTACAGTGATTAAAGTTCTAAACAGGCCACTAAGTGGACAATAAGTGGTTTGTTTATGAATGGCAGCGTTGTATTCTTCAACTAATTTCTTTACAAAACTTTAAAAAGCAACACTCTAACTTTAGATAAAACATGCAGTACATCATATTTTCTCTCAGTGAGCATACTCATTAAATCTCTTTCTGTAAGATCTGTTCCTTTTCCAAGAGGCTTATGAAGCCAGCTTTTTGAAGTGTCAGCTTTTGTTGTTGCCAACAATACTGGGTCAATTATTTTGGATGGCATAAAAAGCTCCAGGCAAATGCAGCTTATAAACTATACAATACAATACAAGTGTTTGACACTGCACTCTGTCATTCAGTTAGAGCCAGATTTCCACCTGTGATTTGGCACATGGCTCACTGTGACTGCTGTACATCATGCCGGCAGAATCACTTCATTTGCACAATAACCTAATCTGTTGCCTAAAGGAAGGGTACCGTATCATTTACAGACAATTGGTCAGCCATAATTTGATACCAAACTACCAAAACATGATGACACTGTCTGGTTGTAACCCCAGTCACTAACCCTAGTTTCTTTGAGTGTCTTACCACCTTGTCAGCAGCTATCACAAATAAATCACTTTTTAATGCGAACTCCTATCATTACCCTCAGTCACCCTCCTCACCTGCATGCCACCACTAGGCTTCTTGTGATTTAGCAGCAGCTCGACAGCTCCCACCACTTCCTTTCGGATCGCATGCAGCAGGGCATCGCCGACATAGACGTTGAAGCTCAGCAGGAGTTCGATGATTTCCAGGTTCTCATTCTCAATGGCAATCAGCAGAGCTGTGCGGCCAAGTGGGTCGATGCAGTTGATGTTGATCTTGAAGTAGATCTCTGCCTCCTGACAAAATAAGGTCGTGATTGGAAGTAAGGGTTTGTTTTAACAGCTACTCTGGGACTAGATTTAAAAGAATAGCATTGATTAGACAGGCACAAAAATGGAATACACATATTGATTTTTGAAAGGAAACTCTTCGCCTTGCGATTCAACTCAGAGCAACTCAAAGTTTCCAGATTTTCGCTGTTCTGCAACACTGATGACTATGTTGTCAGATGACACTGTGGTGCTTTTCTACATCTTGTCCTTTATGTGAAGTTTGTTGTTTTCCTTCTGTTTTCCACTCTCTCGACTTACTGCATTTTGCTGTTAATTAAAAATGTGGTAATGCTTTTTATATAATTTTGGACTTCCCATTCACTATCATACCACCAAACAGTTGGTCTCAAACAATACTTTGTATCTACTAAAGGTCTCACAGTCCTCAGGCTAAATAAAGGCTCCAGGTGTTGATGGAAATGAGTAGAGGGTCATCATGGCTGCATGTGTTACCCATAAATCCCCTAATCTTTTTCTAAATCAATTCAATTAGATGGAGGATTTTATATCGATATCCATGCATCCATAATTTAGTTTCAGTTGCTGTGTCCATTCATCCATTTACCAATCAAATGACTCCACATATTTATACACAAACACACACACCTCCAGGGCCTGTTTGACACTACCGTAGTCCCCCTTCTCCACAGCTCCGAGGTAGGCTTTCTCCAAAGGTGACAGCTCCGACTCAGCCCGCACAATTCTCAGTGGGATGCGGTCCCGGTACGAGGAGCTGTCAGTCCGCCGGTAGTACAGCTGTGACATCTCCTTGGGCTTCAGCTCACCAGCACCCTGCTAACACTGCTACAGCTGCTGCCAGACTGTGGAGGTCCACACTAGAAAGGACAGGGACAAATGTGTTTCTATAATTTATTTCTTTGCTTTTGAAATTCCATAAATTGCTAGATTTGCTATTTTGGCAAACACACTAAGCACAAAAAGGTAAAAACCATTCAACTCTGAGCAGAGAGACATCTCTCATTACTGCACTGTTTTCTCTGTTGACAGGTAAATCCAAAATAAACCAAGAAAATAGAAGGGAGGCTGGCAGTATCTGCTCCTGCTCAACCTGAAATGGATGATAAGAATTTAAATTCTGGAGTTTCTACTAGCTTCAGCTAATGTCATTAGTAATGTTTGGTAAGTGATGACGTTCTGTATTGCAGCTTCTCAAAATAAAGCCCTCACATAGACACTGTACTTTCTAAAGTTAATGACCAAAATCTCTAGGTTCTCCGGAGTCTAGCAGTGGTGAGAGGTACTGCACAAACACACTGCAATAATAAAGAGTGTCACATAATAAAGGACTTTCTCACTTTTAAATAGAGATAATCCTTTATTTGGAGCCCTTCACACTATGCAGCCACAATAATGATCTCATTCTAAAATCAATTTTTAGGATTACTTTACTATCACCGCTGACCAGATGCACAACATAGTTAATATACCTTGGCTGCTATTATGCCTGTTTAAAACTACAGGGAACTGATAGGATAAAAAACAGAGAGAGTGGCACATGAAAAGGTGAAACAAGATAAGGTGGAAGTGTTTACATGTTACTATAAAAAAGGAAAGAGTTAAGGTAGCTAGTGCTTAATAGTCCTGTCTCTCCTACCAGTGTCTCAGGATAACTCATTACTGCTCTATGTGTCTCTATGCAGTAAATAATGAGTGGATTAGCATACTCACAGCAGGCTAATTAGTGCATAAGAACAAGAAGAAAAACAGCACTTTCTTTCATAAATATGTGTATAACTATGTGTGCTGCGTTGAAACCTCTATCATTAAATAACACATTTAAAGGACTAGTTCCATAATATGCTTATCTCCTTTATTGCTTGGAATTAGGTGACATAGATGAAATTGTCTTAACAGTATCTGAAGTTAGAGCAGTTGTTAACTTAGCGTAAATACTGGAAACAGACAACTTAGTTCTGTCAAGATGAGACAAAATCCTCTAAAACTTGTTAATTAACAAATTATATGTTAGTTTAATCTGTATAAAAGCTGGAGTGTATGAACAACACATTGTTGTTTTACAGAGGTTATCTGTTCGGCTATTTCTGCCTATTTCTTGGCGGACACAGTCACTTTCTTTCTTCTTCTTGCTTGGCAAACTCACTGTGCCTGCAATTCTCAGTAAAAGTAGGTATTGATGCCAATACATGAGTTGATTTTTAAACTGTCACCAAAAGAATGCTTTTTTCCCCCCATAGTGTTACTATTGCCTTTGAACGTAGGCACCAGTGTTTAACCTCCTTATAAAAAACAGATAATTATTTAAATTGACATTTTAAAATAACATTAATTAAATAATTTAACTGAAAACTATTCTGAAAAACACAAGTATGTTTTAATGATTCTTTGTCCCAACTTGGCCTTTTCCAATTAATAAATAGACTGGGTTCACTGTTGTTCACAGCAATACAATACAGCAGCTATAGGGCCTCCCTCCAAGCAGGTACAACACAGCATATGTGGATGGTCTGCTGATATTTGTGGATGCTATTATTGAAACACACTCACACAGGCAGCCTGGTGTGCAGAGGTCTCACATAATTTGGAAATAAAAAAAAAAACACTGTGCAATTCTGAACCAGAAGAGAATTCGGTGGGTTAAGCAAAATGTATTTTATTTTGAAAGTTGTATCTGATAGAAAGAACACTGCAAAGATGAGCTTTCATGCAGACCACCCAGCATTTAGCGAGCACTGTCATGTCATGTGCTCACAGTGAGAGCAAACTCGTCACAAAAATGTCAGCATTCACTAATTAACAGACAACAGGTCTGTGTGAGCCGGCAGACGTTTTCCATTTGTAGTTCATGGCGCCTGGATATAGTCATAGGTGAGATTTTGACATTTTTATTTCTGTTTGTGTGCGAGAAATGTTCCAGGGAGTAGCTTGGATAAAAATAGAAATGGTTGTGAAAATGAGAGAGGACTCTTGTTTATACCTGCTGAGGACCTTCATCAGTAGCTGAGGGGCCGTAAAAGCGCCTAGTTCTGTGTTTTAGAACTAGGAGCTTTGAATTGTCTGTTAGAGCATTAGAGCAAATAACTAACCTTTGGGTTGTTGGTCATTGGAACTTCGCTCCGGGAGATCACTTCTTCCTTTGGAAAATATCCCGCACAAAGACACATAAAGACCGATAAAACAGATGTGTAGAGCTTTAAATTTTAATTCCCATCCACTTCTTGAATTCAGCATCCGCCAAATGTGAAAACTGGAGTGACTCTGCACGAAGACCCTGCTTGTTAATGCGTTAGTGCCTTTGGACGCCAGTCCGTCTTTCTCTTGGGTTTTAGTCTAGTCTGCATTCTGCCCGCCTGTTTTGTGAGACTTTACAGTACTCCTACTGTACATCCAGATTCGGTCAGTTTTGATCACGACTTCCATCCGGTCTTATTTGGAGAAAAGACGCAGCCTGGCGCACGCCGCATTCAGCTCATCAACACATCCTGGAGACAAAAATAAACGGCAACCAAGTTTCCTCGGTGGATTACACCTGGTTTCGCATCGCGTCCCAATTCCCTGTGGATCTGTTTCCACCGATGTTCTTGCCGAATCGACTTATCCACCTGTTGGGGGTGATTTACCGAAAAGAAGCGCCTCCAGAAATAAACCAAGAGCAGCCAGATGTCTGGCAGGCGGTCTGCGGAGCGCTGCTGCAGATTGGTCGTGCGTACTTGGAGACGCATTGAACATTGTGGCACCGCATGAAGGAAAAAAAAAATCCTAACTAGCATCTCAGTCGGAAAGCCAGCCTCTCTTCAAACTATGAAAATCACATTTAACATAATGACATAATCTCAGTTTCCTGTTCAGCTTCATTTGTTTCAAGAATGACATCCAAGGCACTGTAAGATAGTTAAAGTGAAGATTATTCTAAGAGCATCATTAGCTTCTTTATTCGCTATAGAAACTGGAAAGTTAAATGATCTTGGGCTTTTTCTAATCAAAGGTAGTCCACAATTCCGTTTGCAAGGCAATATATTTTAATACTAATAATAATACTTTCATTTGTCCATGAAATGAAAAAAGGCGATGAGGCACAGAATAGAGCAAAAACACATAGTGTAGTATTCACAACAGTTTAACTGAAAATTTAAGAAACTGTCAAGTTTTTCAACCAACCATGCAGCCATTAATATAATAATCAATGCTATGGTACAATATGAGATTACAGTTATCACTTAATTAAATCCACTGTGTTGTGTATGACAGCTTATATGAGACATACAGAATATAGAAGAGAATTCACAGGGCGGTGTTCAGTGTTCAGCCCATTGACTACCATCTCAGTGTTGGAGACAAGTTACTGTACACGTTACACAGGTTTATTGCTAATGTCTTCCAACAGCTTATCAGGTCACTAATTATACCTTAAGCACAAATGCCAATAAAACACTCTCTCTTTCTTCCTCACTTTGTCTGGCTGTGTTGTAAATTCTTCCTAATAGTGTGTAATACTGTTAAATGTCCACGGACATGTTTATAGACTATGTAGGCCACACTCATTCCTTGTGCGAGTGTGTATTATTTGCGTGGATTGGACAATGGATTTCTGGGTTTTTAGTGTTTGGTCTTTCTTGCTTGCACATAATCATAATAATCTTTCCAAGCAAGTATTAAAATCCTGTACAGTGAGTTCTACATAAGATCAGTTTTTGTGTGATTCATGCTGAGAAATACTGTACTAAGATTTAAAAAAAGAACAACTCCTCCCGTCTTTGCACTTTTGCCTGCCTCTTCAGACTTTTCTTAATTAAAAATAATTTAGGCGTCATGTCCCTGGTGCTGCTAATTTATTTGATGTTCTGTATAGAGTCAAATTAAGTGTCTGTACCCGTGGGATAACAGGGCTCTTTGAAATTCAGCTTGAATCCCACATGGAGACTTTTCTGGGTACAGCAACTCCCTTTGTCTCTTGAGTCTGTCTTTTTCTGTTTTTTTAAATCTACAGAGGGATGAGAAATTAAAGCAAAAAACAACATAAAGTATCTTAGTAGGGGTCTTGGGCTACTGTGTTCCACCAGCTGGAAATGTTTCATCATAAGATAAAGATGATGATTCAATAACAATACAACAACGTTGTATTGATTTGCAGTGACCCTCCTCTCTTACAAGTAAAGTGGAGCCAAACCAACATTCAACATTCTGGCCTGTACTGTTTTCTCTGTATGGCAGATATGCACTCACTCACTTCACCATGTCATTTTTCTGCATCTTTGTAGGCCAGTTCGTATAGTTTTTGCACCACTGAACTCTCACATGTGCATTCATCTTTGCAATGAGGGGTTTATGCGCTGCAAGCCTACTATGCAGTTATCGACAGACTGACATCTGACATGTCCTGCATTGACATTTTCGGTTAGCTGAGGAGCTTTATTTTTTCCTTATATGTTGCACTAATGCACAAGCACACAGGTGCACATGCAGGGCATGGAAGCATCAGCATTCATTGTGTTTCTCCAATAATTTGTTCAGGTCTTTACTTTGATTTGTCACCATCTGTATTTCATTCAGAATTAAACTATAATTCTACAGTATAACGATATTTCTATAGTGTCATGAAGTATGCTATAAGTTTATCCAATCAAAAATGCAAGCTCACAGATGTGAATGCAGCAGAGACTGGGATGTAAGAAAATTAAGATGTTATTAATAACTGTGATGCCCCTAACCATTCTGTAACAGTGAAACAAAGACATGATAAACAATGGGTAACTTACATCAATAACTCTCTGCTGGTTGAAATGCTAAAGTAGATTTGGTTGTAAGTAGATCACATTAAAATGAGCTCTCTTCTCAGAGTGTGTATGGCTAACGGGTCAGAAAACATAAAAAGTTATTTATTCTAAAAATAGTCCCGAAGCTAATTCTTCTCCCATAAAAGGGTATTTAAAAGGAACTGATAGGAACTGACATTTAAACACCATCTGATGTGAACAGGGAAAGCAAAACAAGATTCCACTTGCCTCACTTACACTGATTTATTCACCTTTTTTTCTTTTCTTTTTTTTTTAAAGCTGCCTCGTGACAGCATGGATCCCTTGTTGTAATGAAGGTGGAGTTTCCTGCACTGGTTGATAACATTTTGCCTCGAGGGGAGACAGTGCAATTTCTGCAGCGGTGGGATTTAGAAGCAGGGGGCTTCTTTTCTATTTTTACTTAACAGTTGCCTGATGATGGTGAATTCCCCATATCTGAAGCGCAGAGTTGTTTCACTTTTTCATAAAAATGTTACAGCATATTGCAGAGTGAGCATAAAGACAGTGTTATTGCTTTGTGTGTTGACTTATTAAACTATTCTGCTTCTGCAGCACATTTGGAGATTTTGGGGGAATGTTGATTCAGTCCTCTCAGTGCTGCATTGTAGCACAGTAACTTTTCTCACAAAGAGAATATTTTTGCACATGCCCATTTATGAACTGGTGTGCAGCCTTGTGCTCAAGAGTTGCCTGAGTTTTACCAGATGGTGCTCTCATCAAGCTAAGAGGAGACTCAGTACAGCAGGCTGTTACTACAGTTACAAAGCATATAGGCATCCTGTCTCTGAAATATTACAAGCCCACTATTCCAATATGAACATCCAGTTGGCAGTGACACCCCCCTTTTGCAGCATCGCCTATGTCTGTCTCCTCTGTCTTCCCCCTTTTTCGTGTTCCTATCTCTCCCTCACACTCTCTCACACAGCCGCAGGTTAAAACCACTTTTGTTGAAAGCCTGACAAAGAGTTGGCCTGCTCCCTGTTACAGAAGTATCTGTATGTGTCTGTTCCCTGTAATCTAAACTTGTGTTCTAACCCACACTTTCACATTTCCATCTTGTTCCAACGTTCTGAGAATAATCAGTCGCCCCTTCATGAGGTTATACTATGCTATGGACAGATCAGTTTTTTTCAAAAGGCATTGCCCCTGTCAACACTGTGATTATATAATTCCCAGGTTTTCATAACCCCTCTTTTCGTCTGGGTGCATCCGTTGGCGTTATAATATTTTGTATCTGTGGCTCTCTGGGTTTACTGAGGTTAGCATGGCCATCTCAGCTGTTTAAATCCCTATTACTCTCATGCTCTCTGAGAGGCTACAGGGTAATTAAAATTGATCTGTCTCTGTCCTCTCTGGAAATGCAGTGAAGCTAAGACTGCCACCCTGGCTTCCTGATCTACAGTTACAAAAATTATCAAAAGGAGAAGAATTTTGCCTCAGCGGTGCATAGTCAAAGACAATGGTTTATTTCTCTATTTCTTGATGTTCTTGTTCGATACCTGCACTGTATTGTATTTCCTTTCTGTATTGTATTGGTCAGAAGACGCACGGAGGATAGTGGCAGATGGTTGGGGTTCATGAGTTCATGTGTGAGGAATGATTGGGGTTATGGAAACATTGATGCTTCAGTTTCAGAAAACATTGAAACTGTCTTTTTAAAATGTTTAAAATATTTTATCCTCACATTATAAAAGGTGCCTAAACACGAAAATACTAATAATGGCTTAATTCACATAGGGAAAAAAAATATAGAGAAAAAAATGACTCACATTTGCAGGTATATTCAATACAAACATTTTATGTTGATAAGATCCATAATGTGGGTGGCATAACCTGATTACATAATATGTAATTTATTGGAGAGCAGCCCTGTTTTTCACTGTATGCAAATACAGTAGTTGCATTTTAATGCATACTGCATCACAATACATTGCCCTTGTATTTGCCTTACAACATATACAATGTTTAGTAATCCACATTGGTTGACTGATATCAATGTAAAACAACATTTTTATTCCTAAGAATTTAACAGCAAATTAACCTAATGTATTTTTCGGATTTTGGGGTATTTTTTGGGGGGAGGCTATTGCAGTTTTTACTTAAAATTTAATTTAATGTAATGTGCTGGTTTTGAAGTTCAGCTGTAGACATTTGTTGCATCATATCCCCTGTGTTTTCTGTACACACCTTTATTGTGTCCTATCAATAAAGACAAAAGTAAAAACCTTTGGTTTAATGTGACAAAACATTCTGTACAATGCAGAAACACTGTAGTTATTGCAAAAGAGTTCCCCTGTATAAATGATGCCAAGGACAAGTAAACATCTCTTCCTAAGAAACCACAGGTTGCAACAGAAATTGCTCATGCTGCTCATCTATCCCTGCCCAGACCCCAGAGACGATAAACAGATTCTCTCAGAGTACATAGTAAAGCTAGTCTGCAGGATATCCACCAGTGCTGACCCTTACAAAAGAACAACTTTGACTCTGCTGCAGTGATCTGTCAAGGACATGACAGTTATCTGCAGTTGTCCTTGCCTTACATAACATTTAGTTAACATACTTTTTTTTCCTCCATATTTTCACAAGACTATATGATTTCTTTTTTTGCTTTTAATTATGCGTTTCAAAGATCACCACTGAACTGGAGGACTAATATGCGTAATCATACTGTGATAGACGAGAACCATTGAGACAGGCTGATCGTTGATGTCGCCCATTCAGATAAATGTTTTATATCAGAATCCTTCAAAAGCAGCGAAAGATTTTCTTTTCATCTCACTTGGCTGCTCTTTCAGTTTTGCAATAACCGTGCTATTATCATCAGGACACAAATGAAAGTGGTAAAATCTCAATTGTTTTCAAAACAGCATTATACATCTATACGCCCACTTTTCCCTTTATCTGTCACCCTCAGCTAAACCCATGACTGAACCCAAGTAGAATAGCCTGCTGTGAAATTGAATGTCTATTGTCTGCTTTTAAAGCAGTTTTGCAAAAGAAAATGGGTTATATTGTAACTGTGGTTAAATGTTACGTTTGAAAAAGTAAATCAGTTTTCAAGCCTTTCCTATTTGATGGTAAAATAACTTACGGCTGGTAAATAATAAAAGAGCAGCCTTTACTGTGAAAAAGTGTTCTGGCATATTTTCACACACCGAAGTGCAGCAGAGTGGATCACTTCACATATACAAGATCCTTTTGCCAAGACAAGACAGATTTTTAATAGAAGATGATGAGTTTTGTATGATGATGTCTGATGTTGTTTTGTTATCAGTTGTTATTTGCAAACTGTCAGCATTTCACTGGCACAATACACCACTGGAAAAGCTTTCAGATGGTGCCAGTGTTTGGGTAATAGTGAAAAACAGGAATTGACACAAAATGTATTACTCTGGTGGCTCAAATCTCTTCTCATGTCCCGAGCTTTTGTGTGGGTTGCTTTCATATCATTGCTGCAGCATAACCATTCAACCAATTCAGCATGGCAGGTCTGTGTGACCACAAGGGCAATGCAATCTTCCTAACTATATGATAAGAATCAGTCAAACTTTCAGTTCAGTGCAGGTTCAGGTGTATTTATTTTAAGAAAACGGTTTAACAGAACTCAGATAATAGGAAATACATTCACTACCTTGGACAGAGGTGCTCCAATTATATTCCAAAGAAGGTGGCTTAGTGGTGTTATTCGGCACCTTCAAGAGTACCTCCCTATCTTTGTATTCTCTTAATCCTGGTTTATATTTTTGTAAACAGTAAGACAAAATGCAGCATATTGGCCAAAATTATTTGCCTTTGTCATCCACTTAATGGTTGCACAATCTGTCTTCAGTGTTTTCCTACCCAGTGCAAGGATTCAAAAAGTCAAAGGCAATAGCTAATAAGAAAACTGAATGGCAGTCCTTCTGGAAAATATATTGCATGAATGCAATCAAACAAATTCAAATTATCAGGGTCTTTTTGAATTTTAAGATATTGTAAAATCAAAATCAACAAGTAAAATTTTTGATTTTAACTCAAAATGAAGACATTATTGCAGAGTACAAATGTGTATAAGGTATGAATTGATTTGGAGTATAATTTGTCTTCATAAAGAAAGAAAACAGTGACAGAGAAAGAATGCAAAAATTAGGGGAGAAATTGTCACCACTCCTGTTGCTAAGGCTACTGTTATCCCTCGAGATGCAGTTTAGTACACCCAAGTGTGTAGCTGTGAGGGTTATGCCCATATGGTATAAGCATCACTGTGTGTGCATTTGATTTAATGGCAGATCTTCTCACTTCAGTGAATTAAGGCGTGAGCCTTTGTGCCCCAAGGGAGCTGGTGGAGAACCAGGTGTTGCCCTGTGACTGACCCCAAGACGGACGACCAGATAAACACTGCAAGGGCCTTCATCAGAAGCAACATTATTGAATGAAGACAACCAAACAGAGATGGCAAAGAGTAAGTGAGGTGACCTGTGAAGTGAAAGCATGAAAAAGCTCTGTATATGTATGCACAAGTCGTTCTCGGTCCCTTTGCTTATAGATAGGCTATCTATGCATCGTTTTTTTTTACTAGCAGTTCAATTTAATCTTTTCTGGGATCTGACAGACATTTGTTGCTTTGTTCAACTTGTCACCTTCCTACAACTAACAATATAACTATTCATTTTTTTGGCTGCTCTCTTCCAACCTTCTTTTCAACCTGTCAATTCACATTTGAAGACATCATTATATATTTTTCTTAACATCCTTAATTTTCTAATTACTGGGTACAGCTTTTCCCCACTTCCATGCCCCAAAGACCAAACAAAGAAATGTAGCCCACAAAGCAAGCAGTATAAGTGAACTACATTTCTTAATAATTAAGTTCCATTTGTCAATCACAGTTTGTTTGAAGGTTTGTTGTTGGATATGTAATATATGTATTGTTATATTCTTGTTCATAATGGACAAGTTCTAATTTTGTTAGTTGAAAAGTAACATGATTAATCAATCAGTGCAAGTGCAATCGCAATCGTTAGCCTATGCAACAGTATAACCACAGAATAAATGTAATTAAATAAATATGTATGTCTGTGACATGTCCTATTCCTTGTGTGCTGTCTAGGAAGTGGAGCGTGTGTCATGGCTACATGTCTTGTTTATAGACCAGGTGGAGATGGAGTGCTGTGAGCAGTGAGAATTCACAGAGCAGGTTGACGACAAAACAGTCTCGCAAAAAGGGACAAATCCTTCAGGGACAGAGAAAAGAATGAGAAAACGTCTCCTGCTCTGACTGTCTGCCTGTGAGCGCTTCGGGTCAGGAGAGGGGCCCACGGCAGCACCTGCTGCTCTTGAGAAGATTAAGAATGATACGTGCTTCCACGTCTTTGTCTCCATGAGTCTCCAATAACACCAGAAAAAGTCGCTAGCTTTGTTTCTAGAAAAAAAAAGGAAAAAAAGTCGCTAGAGGGGTCTGACAAGTCAGTCATTGCCCATGTCATCAGCTCAGATGATGAATATTTTGTGTATTGTTTCTGATCTGTTGTGCAAACTTTCCACTTTCAACTTTTTTGGGGATTTATGTAGTAAACGTTTTCAGAGATATTTAGCTTTTAACTCATTTTCTGTTTCTATAAAAACAAAAACAATTCTTTCAGGATGCTGATTTTCTATGTGACACTTCTATCATAGTGTAACTATCATAATACTGTGTATTATAATCACGAAATTGCATACATGCTACAGTATTTTTTGTCTTCTTTGCTAAGGTGAAAGTGTCTTTTTTGTCTATATTCAAAACTTTTTTGTGTGTACATTTTTGTGTTTCAGTCACAGGAGCTGAATGAAGATCCTGCCCAACTTGGCCCAAGCCAGGACAGCCAGTGTGCACCCAGCCATCTGAAGCTGAAGCTTTAAGAAGCCCTAATGCAAGAAAAAAAAGAAAACCAGTGGCTGGCCTCACAAAATGCTGCCCTGAAGGAGCAGATGGCCGCCAAAGAGCTGAGCTGGGAGAAAGAGAAGAAATAACTGATGAAGGCTCCAGAGTCACCAGGAGCCAGTCAGAATCAAGCAGACCTGTGGAGAATGATCAAGAAAAAAGAGCAACAGATCCGCTCCCTTCAAAAAGATCTCCATGAGCAAGAGATGGAGACCAAGAGGGTCACACAATATTGGAAGGGAGAGTACGACCGGGTCACTGCGTTCTGGAAAGAAGAAAATGACAGGATCACAGAGATCTGGGAGGATGAGACTAAAGCCATCAAAGCTGCCTCTTACAAAGACTTGTTGGCCATGAGTGCAGAGTGGAGAGGTCTTCACCCAGATGGAAGCTCTGTGGGAGGAGATGGACAAGAAGGTGAACCAGGTCATCCTGGAAAAGGATGATCTGATCACCAAAATAACAAATGAAAAGAAGATTCTCGAAGCACAGTGTGCAGAGAGCTCAGCCAAGCTGAAAGACAAAGAACACGAGTTCATGGACAGCCAGGCTGAGTGGAACTCAAGATACCAAACTCTGCAGGAAATCAACTCAAATCTTGATGCAGAATTGAAAGAGACCTCAGCCAAGCTGAAAGACAAAGAACAAGACTTCATCGACAGCCAGGCTGAGTGGAACAGGGCGATGGACCAATTTGTTCTGGAGAACAATGAATTGATCATCTGCACAAACAATGAACGGGATATTCTTGAAGAATCGCTAAAAGAGACCTCAGCCAAGCTAAAAGAGAAAGCAACAGAAATCACCCAGAGAGAGGCAGAGTGGCAAGCAAAATTTAAAGCTCTGGAAGATCAGCTGAAATGTGAGGTGGCTGAGGTTCTTCTGGCAGTGTTAGTTAGTACTGATGCCATTTTCTGAAGCCATCATCAGTGTCACTTCATTTCAGTTGAACCAGCGTATGATGAAATAAGTACTGAATTAGCACCTGAACAAAACCAATGGATGATGATGAGTGGATGGTCAGGGTAACATACACTTTCTTTCTGTGCGGTTGAGCTGGATTTTTCTTGTTGTTGATGTGCAGATGGAACTCAGACTTGCATTTGTGAAGGTAGACACACAATATTTATTTTGACAAAACATTCAGTTATGCTGCAGTGTGTTCATTATCTGCCTGTCAGCTCTTCCCACTGGTGGCACAGACCCCCAGGACCACTGCCACGGTCACATCTGTTGCTCCAGCTGATTCAAAACAGTCAGGTTTGAATTTAGTAATGTGACAAGTCCTCATGAAGACAGAAAAAATCTCTAATGCAATTATGTGCTACTTTGGACAAGACATGCTGCATACTTATGATGTGATGTCAGCAAAGAGGGATTTCAGAAACTGATCTACACCCTGGACAAGAGTTATCAGCTGTTAGAGTTGACACATATATATTTCAAAAAATTTCTCATGATAGAATAGATTCATGATACCATTTGTTTATTATATCACAATTTTCACAATTTATTGCAATTAAACACAATATTGTCAACAATAATTACAACAATAATTGTTTTCACCAAATTGTGCAGCCCTACTGACAAGTTAAGAGCGATGATAGTTAATCCTCTAAGCACCAATAACACAGTATCTGCATCACACTTTGAATAACAATCAATAGCGTACCATCTAAATCTTAACCATTTGGTGGCACTACACAAAATGTTAAAGGATCAAAGCCAGCAGAGAACTATCTGAGAACCATAAATACCTGTACTATACCTGTATATGATATGGTGCTATTCCATTAGCAGTTATTTGATTAGAGTGAATAGAGATCTATGAGTAGAGGTTTGGTCTGTTGGTGGAGTTTGGAGATTACCAAAGCTATTATGTTGTAACTTGTAAAGAGCATGAATAGCTGTACAAAATGTTTACAGTAACAGTTGTTGAGATACCAGAGAGCAGCACTGCTGTTGCAACTGGTCTTGTTTACTCTGAGACAAGTATTAAAGCTATTCTTTACACTGGAGTCAGCATCCACTACTGAGTTGGCGAAAAAAAAAAAACACTGCTTGGAGAAATCGAGGATCACTTCATTCAGATTACTAAATTAATGCTTTCTAATTACTTCTGCTCACAAATACAATTCACCTCTGCAATAATGTATGCAAAATCTTGTAGCCGCCCTTGCCTGAGTTGTTTTCACAGATCACTATCTGTCTGACTAGCTTACAGCACAAACATTAATTCAGCATCTATTTGCTGTTGAGCTATTCTTACACTAAACCAACAAAGGCTTTCATCTACGGCTTGTTTGAGTGTGGGAGTGATTAACAGCAGGCTGACAAACTAACAAATCCTAGGTTACTGTGACTCTGCTTTTTTGAGAAGCAATATCTTTTGTTTTTCAAAACACAGTGTTCATGAAGTCGCTGCCAAAATGTTCCCATAATTGATGTTGCGGAGAGCTTCTGCCTCACATGGTTAAGAAGACAAGACAAAAGCTCTGTTGAAGAAGCAAAAATGGTTCCCCAGCTGTAGCTGAGATAGTGCTTTGAATTCAAGTCTTTCTGATGTTAGGTTTTTAACTTTTCTAAATGTTTAGGGAGGAGGAATGTAGTTGGACAAAAATCTAAACTTTATATCTGACATTTAAGTTAAAAGATGACTTGGTTACTTAATAAGAATAATAATACTTGACTTTAATTCAGATATTATCATGCAGAAGCCTGGAGGATTCAAAACACCTACACAACACTCGCATATGCTTTTTAAGTAAACATTTGGACACATATAACAGTGCAATATTCTTGGATATGAAACAGATAATCTCTATAGGCTACACTTACTCATGTACACATCATACTGAGCTCACTGAAATGAAATGGAATAACTTTTTATGTTTTCCACTATACATATGCAATCATTTGTCACTGTGCCACTGCAAAACACAAACAAATGAAAAGATGCAAATGCATTTGTCCAACCATATCTGTAATACATGTGAAATTTAATACAACACTGTTTCCTTTTTATGCTTTATCCCTCCATGAAGCTCCCAAAAATAAAAAATAAAAAAACTATAGGTGTATTCTAAACTGACCACAATGAATACGCTAATGGACAGTAGTGAATTACACACTAGATGTGGTTTTGGTAGAGCTTTTTGGCTCTTTTCCATTAATAAGACATATCATCTTTGAAATCTTTTAAAGCTCACTGAATAAAAACTAACCACAGCTAGTGTATTTCACCAAAGAGGAAATAAAAAATATAAAAAAAAGAAAGCAGCCATCTGTCAGCGTACAGATGGCTGCTTTCAAGGGTAATCTTTGATAATTTAAACATTTTTCTTTAAAGAGGCAATACTCCCTAGGATTCCACCTGATCATTATATCTGAAATATTTTATTACATAAAAATGTGATATGAGGAGCATAGTGATGTGCACACCATTGACACGGTGAGCACATTGATGGTTTATATGGTCACCACCACATTTGTAATAGTCCCAGAAAATCTTATGGCGCCAGAGGATTCAGCTAAAAAAAAAACATTAGAGTCCAAACCGACAAAAAAATAGTTTTACTCATATAATATGAATTTTGTTGGAGAAATCACATCTTTCAAAAATGAACATTATGGCAAATAATATTTATAGTAATTAATAAAGATAAGGACAAAAATCTCTGTTACCCAGCAGCTTGGCAACGAAGGTGGAGCTGATTTTAACCACTTTATTTGACAAATGGTTTATATACATCATAATTAATTAGTTGATTATATTTGATATAAGAATCTTCATTTGCAAAAAGTAACAAGTTAACAACACGTTAAGTAAATTTGTTCACTTCAACTTGAGTAAAAAGTCTGAAGTTGTATTTGTAGTGGAGTATTTGTTTTTGGCAAGTACTTGAATTTTACCTGAGTATGTGAGAAACTAATGCTTTACTCCTCATCTTTCTATTCTTCCTCTCCTTACGTACTGATTAAAAAACATGACATATACTCAGTATTGTATGCTGCACTATCTCAATTGAACAAGTATTGGTAAATTTGATTATGGTGGTGATTGTGATCTGTTTATCACATACACACACATACATTAACTTTAAGCCATCTCCAGTCAAGCTTGTAGTAATGCTTTGGGAGGCTCGTGGTAATTACCCTTATTGACCTCTCCAGAGGCACCAGAGTCATGTGTTATCAGACAAGAAATCCAATCATCATGCAAATAAAGCTAAGTTGCAGGCTGGCCTACAGGCTCATTTTCATGTTATATGGTCTTTCCCTTCTTCTTCTTGCCTTAGGTGAAAAACCCCAGAGAAATCCAATTATTAGCTCAAATTCTATTGATTGTGTCCTCCTTTAATAGGGTATTTAAAAAACCTCAGGGAAGAGGCAGGCAGTGTTGTGAGGAGGCAGTGTTGAAGACTTTCATGCACAGGTAACAACACTAGCAAGGGTATTGTCATCTAATCAGACATTGTGGATTCTCTGATGCTTCCACCTGTGATTATGATTCAACATTTGAACCAGTTGTGCAATTATACCCGTGACGTGACAAATCACATACACAGAGGGTGCACAATAAATCACATACTTACTGTTTGTCACACATGAGTAACAAAAAGCATAAATGAGGTTTTGTGACATGCACACATTCCCTAGTGCATCATATGTACAGAAAAAAATTCAAACACAACCCACGCAGAAGCAGATGCACACTGACTGACAAACTCTACCTACATGTGTGTTGGATATTAATCAGTTCACTATGTTTGGATATGACAGTGTACCTGTGAGAGTATGGCCAGAGGGCAAGAAGAAAGAAATACACCTGCTGTTGTCAGTTTCTGTGTGTTCAAATCTTAGCCAAGTCTTTTTTTGTGTTGAGATTATGTTGTCATGAGGGATCTCCCACACCAACAGAAATGCATTTTACGTATTAGAAGTACACCCGTCATGAAATACACTGTAGCTCTCCAAGGGTTGGAAGATGGCTACAAACTTGTTTTAAATAGGTCTCAAGGGGCAAATAGACGTGATGAATTTCCCCACTAGGAGCAACAAAATAGAACTGCATTTAGATTACAGGGGTTGACATTGTGGCATATTCGTGCTAACAGTCTTGTATTTACACACCATTTATAGTTATGAATTTCCCTCTTAACATCATGAATTATACATAAAAGAATACAATTCTGGGATAAAAGTGGAAAAAAGCTTGCAAGTAAAACAGTTCGGGTTCTTGCAGGTCTTCAGTAAAGGTGTATGTCTGACAGCAAACCAATCAATAAAAGTCAATTTTTGCCTGTTTCATTGTGGGGAATACATCCTTCACCATTTGTGGGTCTATAATCTGTCTGTCACTTAGGCAGACAGATGACTGGGGTAACCATATAATCTTCGAGTATATAGAGGGACATTTCTTTTTCACACAATGTATGAAAAGACACATCGATCTGAAAAAGAAATGTTTTTTCCACACAACATGAACAATATGTGGAGGAGACTTGACTGTAAATACAACTGTTCACTAAAGTAGCAACATTAAGGAACATTGAATAGGTGAGAGAGAGTTTAGTTTTTTTTTTATAGTAAGAGAAGAAAAATCATCAAAGCAGATAACTGGACTAGAGGAAACACAGGAGTCCTGAAATAGCTGAAGTGTGAGCAGAAGCCACATCCCTTATTTTCTGATGAACTGGCAGAGCATGGAGCCCATGCATGCGCTAATATAACATCTGCACTGCATTAGAGTGACATTTTCAAATAAGAGGTTCATCATTGCTAAATTCCGTTTTTCACTTATCACAGTTGGGAAGACTTTTCATACTGACTTAAGGTTAAGAAGTCGAGTCCCAGCTGAGAACATTAGCACTGGCTGCTGCTTTTTCTCCTTTCCTTCACGCCTCTTCCATTAAAATTGCATGCTTCTCGACTGATTTGGTGAGAGTTAGGTACCATCAAATCAATGACACAATTGCATTCCTTATGCTTCATCTTGCCTCATAGGTAACTGGTTTTAATGTGTAATCACTGCAGATGGATACGAAATGACAGCAAAATGTTTACAAAGTGTAATCTAGCACCTTGGGAGGAGAGAGCTTTGTTAAGCCTCTCAAAGGACATCATCACCATGGAAATGACCAGTCTCTGAAAATAACAGAAAATATCTGTGCGCTGTAATTATAGGTGTAGAAACATGGACTCCATTCAATTTATTTGTCACTGTGTTTTTTTTGTCTTTATAAAGACTCTATGTGTATGAGTGATAAGCAAATAAGAAAGAACATAAGAAAGAAAATATCATTCTGAGTTGGGGGAAATGTATTTTTAAGGATTAATTGTAAAAGAGCTTTGGAAGAGAAAACGCAACATGAAAACAGACATGATGTTCTGTTATTTGATTCTTATAATGTTAGTGCAGCATTAATTATACATTTGCTGTATGCCCCCATTAATCTGAATTCTTGTATACTTCTCTTCTGGTTTATGTAATTTCTGTGACTGCTCTTGGAGATTTCTACAGTTGCTGAGGAAACAATCACCAGACAACAGCAGCACTATCTGAGAGTACTTGCACCCAAGAACAGAACTTGACTTCCAGCAATACACCATCAGGACCTGAGCTGATCAGCAAGATTATGTTGTTTGGTTTACAGGTTGATGTTTCTATTGTACAACGGCAGTAAAGGAAAGCAGTGCAGTTTGAGGCACAGCTGTCAAAACTGTAGATAAGCCAACCATTGATCATCATATCAGTTTAGTTATTTTAGAATCTAATGATCTCAGATAGTATCCATCTAGCAGTGCTGACATTTGTGAGGGTGAAAATCATCTGGTTGGATGGACACAGAAGAATATACTCTGAATAACAATGAAAGCTGCTCTTATGATTGCAGATTGTCTTCACTGACACATTGGAGACAATGTCAAGGTGATGATGGCTTTAAACCAAACTGAGCGGGCACTGGAGTTTGAGCCTTATTACCGACTAAAGATAACCACTGCTCCTTAGGCAATACTACACACTGACTGAATGTGAGCACAGGGAAAAACCATGTTTTGATTATTAAGCAGTTCAAGTAGAAACATGGATAGAAACATAGATCAGAGTTAAGATCATCTTTGAGGAAATTTATAGGCAATTATGTTTTTTTTGTTTGTTTTTTTGTTTCATGATAATGAGGGCAATGTTAATTGTTCTACTGATGCTGAGACCAGTTACAAGTGTAATAAAAAGAATGGTGATGTAAAAATGAGCAATTGAGAGTGTTCTGACTATTGTTCTCTGGAGCTAAACTGGAACATGCACCACCAGCTGTGTCGCTCCAAACCGCTATTAACTACAGGTTAATGGACTTGCCTGAAGGGAAAATGGGGAATGGGAGACGCGAGGACAAAAGAAAGTAACAGTGAAAAGACAGCAGCTGTGTGAAGTCAGACTAAATGTCTGCAAGGTTGTTATTTCTTCAGCCTTAAGAGGGAAAAAGAACTTTTAAGCCCTTAGGGGGCTTAGCCAGTGAATGTCACAGCATTTAGCTATATAGCCACACACATACTGTTCAGTGCACATCCAGTGTGTTTATATACAAACTGTGAACACTGTGGTCTCTAAATGACACGGTACTGTACAAATTTCAGTCAGAGAAAACAAATGGAAATAGATAATACAGTACTGAATGAGCAAGCTGCTGATAAAAGATCTGTTGCTCATTATAAAATTATTTACAATCCATTCTGTTCTGTCGTTTGTAAACACATTTGTATTTCCATTTTACTTCATATGCATTTTTTTCTCCTTCTGTCACATTAGCATGTGGTCCTGTTCGTGTTACTTCAGTAGACTGAAGGTGTGAGAGTGCTCACTGAACCATATGGGGCTTGGTCAAGTTAAGTGAAATACAATAGATTAAGTGAGTTAACATGATGGATTTTCACAGATACCTATGTGCTCTGATATGTAAGCATATTAGAGCACATGTTAACAAGAAGGTAGATTTATTACAGTGAAGTGAGAGATTTAGATATTATAATCAGCTGTAAGGTACAGAGAGAGAGATTTGTGTTGAAAGAACTGTGTGGGAGATACAGCCCATGTTACAGGTAGTGCTCAAGGTTTGCGTTTAAAACTTACAGTATTGGACAGATGCACATAATTCAAAATAAAATTGGCATATTTAATATTTTTTGGAAGATATTTTTCAGATAAAATCACTACACATAAATTATGTCCTGAATTCACTGTTGTGCTTGCTGCTTTTTGTTTGGTCTTCAGGAAGAGTAATGCCATTCAGTCAAATTAAGATCAGCTGAGTGACTCAGCCAGTCAGTGATATTCTGCCTCTTCATACTGAAAAGCTCTTTGTATGTTTAAGGTCGCTTTCCTGCTGAATGATGAACCATCATCTGTTGCATTTGTCAGCAGGGAAATCATCAAAAAATGCCAGAATGCAAGTCCCACTTGAAGTAATACACGACCAAACCGTAACAGAACCAGCACTATGTTGAACAGATGAGCTACAATGTTATTGGTCAAGAGTTTTTCTGTCTAATTTTTCAAATCATCAATTTGATGGAGCTTGATATTGTTTATTCAGCCTATGGAACTGTGTTTTATATCTTTCCATTTCTTTGTCTTTCAGTTTTTTAGGCTTATCGGGGATAAGGGGCCTACATGCTGTGGGGCACTCACATCTACAGCTATGGGGTTTTTGCTCACAGTATAAAATATATTTTGGGTCATCTAACCTAAGTCACATTTGACTTAAAAATGAACTAAAAAAAACACTGCACAGCCTCTGTGATAAATTCATATGCTCAGTGTTATACTTTCAGTTTTATTGAATGTCACAATATTCAATTAAATGTAATAGATTTGTTGTAGTAGTCAGTACATGTTACAGGTGAGGGGCATTCTGTATTTTAATTTGTGAGAAAAAGGAATCATCCAAAGTCAGAGGCCTCATCTATAACTTTATACATACACAAAATGTTCCATGAAAGCTGTCCTGTCCTGTTCATACATATAAAAGTTATTACAAATGTGCTCCCGCAATTGTAGAAGCAGCACTTTACAGTTTCTAAAGGTCAGTTTACTTGGCATCAGTGGTGAGTAGTGATTTTATCTGATTTTATTTATATAATACTTATAATACTGAATGCTTATCATCATACTTACATCAACATATATAACAAAAAAACTGAGAAACAGGTCTAAATTCTCATAATGTCTCTTTTGGGTGCACTACTCATATCATGATCACTGTTAGCACCATGACAGGTAAACCAAAAATGTATAAACCTATTAAGTCTTTCACTCTGATTTTATTTGAAGTATAACAAACCTCACTTTTACAGAAAAGCTCTGCATTTACACTTTTATACTGCAAATGAAATGTTAATGTGTTAATGCTAATGCTAAAAGTAACAAAACACATATGGACAACAATGAATCTGACTTATCTAGCACCACTAAATAGAGCAAGCAAAATGCAAGTGCAATGACAGTCTAGCCTCATCACTGATCTGTAGTTACGTTGGTCATCAGTTAATTTCTCACACTACAAACAAATGGTTCCCAAATGTATTATTGATGTATGAGACATTGTATTTTAAACAACAGATGACTGTGCAACTAGTTTCTGTGACATAAGTAAAATAAATTGAAGTGACTGGCTCTCAAACTGTAGTACCAATACCAATTTTGGTGTCCATCCATAGTGGGTGGGGCTTATAATGCTTTGTTATTGATATTTCACTTAGTGATCCCAGTCGCTCATTCTTCTCAGACACAAAAGTCTTTGTGTGGCTAATGGCCATGTGTTCAAGTGACTTTAAAATCAGTTTGCGTGTCAGCACAGACACAGTGCGACTCTATGGCGCGCCAATCTGCTGCTGCCACTTGAACCTGACCAGAATTCTTCTGGATGATATGCTGCATATGATGTTTTGCCTAATTACAGGAAAATTAAAATAAATGAGAAAGAATTGAAAAATTTATTAACCATGTTCCAGCCTTTAGGGTTGGTTTTACACAACAATCCTCAGAACATAAAATCAATAGGTCAGTTGATGGAAAATGTGGTTGAGACATATTGGCACCACATGGACTCTGATGTATAGTCTACAGTCGAGCCAGAGCTTCAGATCTGTGATGTAATAGGTTGGCCTTGCTGTCTTACTGACCTCTCCCTTTTTAGACAGCACAAACTACCACCATTTCACACAGGCTTTTATCCTGAGATTATGACCTAAGTGTCATCCATCATTGCCACATTTATTTCCTTTTTCCCCATCCAATATAAAATTTGTTCAATACTACAATCTCCGCATTTATCATCCTCAGGCACTTTTGTGACTGACCAGAGGCTTTTGATAAAGCCATCATAGTTTCCATCCAGAAGCTTTAGATGTTTTCCAATATACTAAAAAACTAGGATAAATTAAAAAGAGCAATAAAGCAAATGCATGTATACTTTTTGAAACCTTGTTTTGTTCATATGAATTCAATAACTATTCAAAATGCAAGAAACTGATGACATGTTGTTTCTTCTGTTGTCACATAAATTAATAAATAATATTTTGAAATATTTTAAGGAGAGCACAGTATGAACTGTAAGTCCATCTGCTTCCAAGAACAAGTGCTGCAACACTTGGTAGATCACTACAGTTCTTTGTAATTGTGCTGCTATACACAATAACTCTTTTCTCTTCTTACTCCAGTTACAATTTAACATGCAGCTTGGTATATTTGTGAATCAATCGTTTAACTCATATTTAGTTTAAGCCAAAAGCTTGATAAAACCATAAGATTTGTTGACTTTAAGCACCACAATAGCAATACTTATTTTATTTGTCCATGATTAAAACAAACTCGCTTAAGATTGCATGACTGTGTGTAAATGCAGTACGGTGTTTTGTAGGAGGCAAAGTTTAAGACCAGGATTCAGTGGCAGATATGGGAACAAAGTGATTGCAGAGGAATGAAAGATGTCTCGTCCTACACCAAAAACCAGCTGGTATTTGAATATATGGCTGAGCTATAAAGGACTAAAAAGGGCTTTATAAAAGAAGCCGAAGAGATAAAACTGCAGTGTAGGAAATTTTTTGAATAAGCCAAATGAGCTACACTTGCTGGACACACTTAAACTCCACTGCTGTGTTTCCTAACATTATTATGATGTTACAAATGACTGGCTGTGTGTAACTTGATTCCAACCATTTGGAAAACATCCCCTCTTGGTCTGAAGAATAAAAACCAACTGAGGAAGTAATGTCTTGAATTAGATTTGCTCTCCATCCGGCCACAGCATCTTTTAACTCAACACCACAGAGGCTTATTGTTTGAAACAGCAAGAAATCAATGTTCCCATTAAATTTTACAAGAGATCATTAATTTTCTTTGTGTGTGTGTGTGTGTGTGTGTGTGTGTGTGTGTGTGTGTGTGTGTGTGTGTGTG
>JAUBNQ010000006.1:14557366-14568686 GCA_032353495.1 Ctenopoma kingsleyae | reverse complement strand
ACCATAATAGGAGGGCCTAAGAGGGCCTTCTAAAAGTAGGCTCCCATGCACCCATTTCCCTTTAAAGTTCCTATAGCAGGGCCGGGGGCCCCCTTTCACTTTTAATTTTTTGCAGATTTGACCACCCTTTTGATTCTGAAGTTATCTACATAATTACTTTTGCAGAGCACACTTTGCAGGTTTAGTTACATTTAAACCACAAAGTACTTAGTTTTCTCTGATTACAGAGCTGGCTAAACACAAAACTTGAAAAGTTCTCTGCAGCAAAACAAATGACATCGACTAAGCAAGTTAATATTGATTTCACAAAGGCTATCTACTCTCAAATTAATCAGATGCTGTGAGTAAGATATGTGCAAAAACATTGATGGTGCAAACTATCCCACTCCCATAGATTTTCTTTATTTAATTCAGATTTAATTAAATTATATCAAATGGGTGTGTGTGTAAATGAAATTAGAATATTTTGCAACCCTCGGGCTAACGGATGCCTTTCAAAACATAAAAACTAAAAAAGTTCTACAGCTTTGGCTTCAAAATACCTACAACCCTTGTTAGAGATGCCAATCAAGCACATCCCAGACTAATCGTGGTACAGTGTTTTCTGGCAGAAACACTGATTTTCCTCCTCTAAATATAGTTGGCTATGCTTGGAAGTGTGTGTGATGGCAGAAGAAGGGGATTGAGCTGTAATCATAGGCACTTTAATTAGTGCTTTAGGCCTCATCTTCTGTAGTGTAGGCAGCTGAGGCACAAATAGACACACTGCTCATGCTGACACACAAACAAACACAAATATGTGTTTCTACACAGCTCCAGTTTGCTCATACGTTTTGAGGAATAATCATAAAGGGTAGGCAGCAACTTAGTGAGGCAGCAAAGTCAGCTCCTGGAAGACTTTAGAGTATAAAAGGTTGGTAATCAATTCAATTTGTAAGCTATCCACCACATACAATGGTCTTATTTGTATTGATTCTGCAATGATTGGTACTTTTGCTTGACACTTTGAGAATCTGAAGAAGTCACCAGTAAAGCCACCTTGATGCTATTATGTTTGACTGGAAAAAGGAGGTTTCTTTAACTGTCAGCAACACATTCGATTCCCATCTTTGAGGAAGGACAAGGGTGACAGAAAGACGGTAACTGACAAATTGGATGCAGACTTGTGAAGATGAACACAGACAAGGAAGAAGAGTGGTGCTAAATCTGGAGAAGCGTGGCAGCGCATCAGTGAGGACAGTTTTAAAAAGGCACATGACAAAAAGGGGAGAGAAGGAAAGGAACTGAAAATGGAAGGTTTGTGGGATAAAACAAGAGGAAAAGAAGCAAAAAAAACCCATATAAAAGTCAAAATTTGTCCAACTTGTTACATTATATACAGTATACATGTAAAGACATGATGGTATAATTATCATGCAACAGTATATGTAAGCACGTCACATAGAAAGAATACTGAATCATACAATGTGGTACTGAAGTATTATACAAAACACACTGTATGTTGCTGTACAAAAGTGACCATAATCATGTAAGACACAATATACAGTACAAACCAACACTGACCGGTCTGCTGCTACGCAGCCCCATACGCAGCAAACTGTGTGTTCTGACAACCATTGATCACAGCCAGCATTACATTTTCCAGCAAGAACTGACTGTTCATTTGCTGCCTGATATATTCCCCCACTTGACAGTTTTCATTATAAAGACAATAGACATCAATTTTATTCACATAATTTCTCACTGGTTTTAATGTTGTGGCTAATATCTTTTATTTATAGTATAATGTATGTAAATATTTCACAGACACCTTTTTCGTATTGCATAAAGACACTGTGACGAAGCGGAGGTAGAGGTCGCTGCTAATTATCTGTCACTGATGTGTTGATTTATCACTCACACCACACAGACATCACACACACACACACATCACACATTTCCATATTTTCAACACCCTTCCTGATGCCTGACTGCAGCCTTCTGTTCTCATGTTTTTGGTCTTTTCTCCTAACACTTATCTTCAGTTTACGCAGCATAAGCTCCATGTCTCTCCCAATCTTTGCATTACTTTTAGGTATTCATGCATCCTTTTATGCAACATCCAATTCATCATGAATGAAGCATGAAGTTAAAATAGGGTTGTTAGATGCTTTTTCTGCTTTTGGCTGTTTCATGTTTAATGTTCATCTTACCTTGACATCACTTTGACACCCCTTTACTCACCTGCTACCCAAACACCAGTCTGTTGGTAGAAATGAAATGCTGTTGACTACAGATTAAAAATGCACTGTCTGTGAGAAGCAGGGGTCACGCTGTAAGATACAATTACATTTTTTACATTGAAGAACTGTTCAACATCAAAGGGAATGCAGTGCATTACTTATGGAAAATGATGTTTGAATGCAAATATTAAATAAATAAAAACATTTTCCCAGGTGCTTTTCATTTCCTTAAGCCACAGTGCGTACACCTAACTAAATTATTCTGTCAAGCATCATTACATTTCTGTAACAGTGTATGCGTTAGTGTGTTTATACAGTATGATAGATATTTTTGGCCTTTCGCTTGCATTTGTGATTCACTTTATCATTTCATTTGGGCTCAGTGTGTCCACCAGGATAACGAGGATAATGACTTTTCTTCTGAAGGGCATAAGGGAAATGTAAATAGATCAATTAATAAATGTAAATACTGCAGCATTACTATGCTACTATGGAACATTTTATAATATTTGGGACTCACTATATATAAACAACAGCTCATGGAGCTGTGTCATTGCACAATGTTCCTCTGAGTTATAATTGAACATATTTTGGAAAGGCTGCTTTAATACTTTGCTTATCATGCCCTCTCCGTATTAACATAGTCCAGGCAACTTATTCCCCAGCTGAAATTTAATTACAACTCAGTAAGCTGAGAATTATTCAAAGTAAACATTAGAAGACAGATATGGGGGATCGTTGTCCCGAGGTCTCTTTGTCTCCGATAATTATTTCTCAGTATAAATAATTATCAGTATATACAGTAGGTTTTATATTTATCAGTATATCAGTTTTATAAAAAATTAGGGACCAACCTTTTATATTATATTACTGAAAAAATATGTTTCTCTCCTATCTGGCACATTTCTTCTCATGGTGGCACTTGTACCTCACTTGGATAAAAGCATATGCCAAATGGCTGAATGTACTGTAAATGTAATGTAAATGTAAACACAACTGCAAGAGACTTTGTTTAGATGGCATGGCTTTAGAGGATTAGATGTCAACCAGATAATTCAAATGCAATTTGCATGTTGGTATTATGGCAACCGTGAAGAAGATAATCTGTTTTAGATGAGATTATATTATATATTTATATATTTTAAACAACAGAATACTAATGTGTGCTAAAATCCTTGCGTTATACTGAACAATGTTCATGTTGTATTTTTATAACCATGAAATGTTTTTTGTATATTTTAACTGTTGGAGCCCATACAGTAATAAAGATTGTATTATATTATTATTTGTGATACAGTGAAATGTTATTGCTTTGAATATTTCTATAATGGAATATTTCTGTCCACCTGTAGTATCTCACTGCTGGAACAAAAAGAAAAAATTGCAATCCGCTCAGATACACACGCACGCACGCACACACACACAGTAAGCAAGTTCTGGTTGCCTAATTCAAGACAATGCTAAAAGATGGACCTAATAGTTTCAGATTGAGTAGTTGCAGAATGTCTCTGTTTAGCTGAGGTGCAATACAGTATGTTTTGTAAATGTTCACGAGCCATTAGGTCAGCCAGGAGAAAGAAACTGACAAAGACACCCTGAATTACAATGTGTTTAGTTTTTATTTCATCCTTTATGCTATTTCTACACATCATTGAAAGGATGATGCATTGAAGGATTAATTTCTCTTTCAATAAATTAGGTCTCCAAACTGGGATATGATTTATCCTCCTGATGACCTTTGGTTGAGTGTTGCAGGTATACGGTTTCGTAAGCTAAGATAAGTCTGAGCTAATAAGCTAAGCCTGAGCTTTAAATCCAGTCTTAACTCCAGCTCCCTCATAATAAAAACAGCAGGGTGCTAAGCCTTTAGGGACTCCTTATTAAGACATTTATTATCAACTACTTCTCGGCCTGGAGCAGCAGACTTTGCTGAGTCTAAATTTAAACTGTGAAGGCAAATCAAGAAAGTGTCTCTTACAAAGCAACACAAGCTGATAATATGCAGCTTATCAAGCAGTTTGTTTTTTGATTTTCAGTCAATGTCAACAGTCAGTGTGGATAGACATGAGATTAGAAAAAAAATGAAAGGGAAGTTTAGCTTTTCAGATTTCTACATTGTGTCCTGATTATTGATACAATAATATGTCTCTCAGGGCAACTCCACACCATTTAAAGCTACCTACTGCATATAACAGTACAAAACATGAGAATATAAAACCCCTAAATCAAAAGCAAAAAGATCTTGGAACTCCAAAGGATTACTGAGGGGGTGTTGCAGAGTATTTGTAGCAACAGTATGTCCTACATATAAATAGAGGATAAAGGATATGCAGTTTGAAAGGTCTTCAAAAGTGGCTGCATTACGTTTGCACATTGTGCAGTACTTACAATATCAATGATACTCATGTCGATTTGATGTTCTTACTGGGTCACCAAGATGTCGATGCACTTTTTCCAGAGGGTGAAAGTATGCAATTATGACAATATTTCTGTTGTCCCACTGCAAAATATTACATATGGTTCATCTGTGTCATTTTTGATCATTAGAAAAACGTCTGCTGCACTAGCACATGCATTATGCACCGATATGTGCGCCTGTTTGTTTGTACCTGTGCACACGCTTGCATAAGCAGCAGCATTAACATTGATTACCGTTATATTTCTAGAGGTAATTGCCGGTTTCTCTCTCTACCCATGAGACCCGCTTTTGGTATGTTAATAAGCTCTGTCAGTGCACTGCCGTCGCTGTGTTATGCATTTTGAATGCACTCTCAGATGTCCTCCAAAAGGATGATGGACAACTATCATATTTTCCATCTATTCTTCCTGCTTCTAAGCAAATATTTCTTCTTTATGGTGGATTTCTCCTTATAATAAGGATGAATAAGCTCAGACAAGAAACTTCAATCTAACTTTGTAGAATTTTTTACGAATATGCTAAATGAAGTCATTTTCATGCCAAATGTAAAGTAAAAAATGTTTGAGGTATCTCATCTGATTTTTATATTTTCAGTGGCTAGACATCACACATCAGATGATAGTTAGGAATAGGAAACTAATTTCAACACAGTATATTTTCCTATATGTGTGCATGCCACAGCCCTGTCCATTCTAGTTCTCATACGCTATATGTACATGTTGTCTTCCTTTGTTCATTTTCCAGCCGTTCCACATCTTCCTTTGCACTTCTTTTTGGGGAGACCCACTGAAATCCCAGAGGTGTGTGCCTGAGTGTCCACGCTGTAACTCTGAGTCACATCACACACATTTTAATAGTGGCTCCCTAACTCACACAAATTATATACAATAAAATCTCCCATTAAGTGGATCTAACACACGGGTGTATACTGCACTGCTCAGAGCAGTGCTGGTGAAGCCTTCGGGGACATTACAAAGTGTAAGTCATCCGTATTTACAATAGAGAAAAAAAAAATTGATCCCCTGCTGAATTTTTTTGTTTGCTCACAAAGAAATTAACAGTCTCTAATTTTTATGGAACAGAACCATAAATCAACCATAAACCCAGAAAAAGACACATGACATAAAAGTTATAAATTGATGTGCATGTCATTGAGACAAATAAGTGCCCAAACATTGTCAGGAACACTGACCTTCAGCAGGCTACTGGTGTGAATGTTGCAGAAACAGACTCCATGAGGGTGGCATGAGGGCCCAATGTCCTCTAGAATCACAGTCCCACACTATGCATCTTCATTGGCATCCGCCAGGGAAAACTAGAGATGGCAGCTCTTAGGGCTGCAACGATTAGTCGGCGTAATCAATGACGTCGACGACAAAAAAACGTTGACGCAGATTTATAGTGTCATAAACAGAACCTTCAATTTGGTTTCAGGTTTTTTGTAACTGCAATGTACTACATGAACGTCTGGGGACAGTATTGTTTGTTCTTTGTCAAGAGTGCACACATTCCTACTAAGGAAGAAGAACGTCTGAGGAACAGTGTTGCCAACTTAACGACTTCGAAATGCCCCTGTCCTGTCACTCATCTGTCCTTTGTCAGAGAGCGATTAGATAGCCCAAACATTAGTGGTGTTAATGAGCCAAATATTCAAATCAAGTGTCAATAAAGCTTACAGAAGAAGATTAAAAGTAAAAAAGGTTTTAAAAAACGAATTAAAGCTGGATTTTGTGTGTTTGTGAGTATTTTGTGTATGTACAGTAAAAATGCATGTAAAATTGGTATGGAGATTTTATGGTGTAAGCTTTTTTTATTTACATTCAAGTGTTTAACCATGGTGTGACTGGTGAAATGTATAAACCTTACCAAAACCAGGGATTGTGTGCAAGGATGTTGGACAAATACTTGGCCCCTCTTTGAATACTGTGGCCCCTAGATGGCCCCTTACTTAAATCCTAGATCTGCCACTGGTCACAAGCCAAGATGAAGGAGTAGAGTTGGAATTGTGACATAAAAAAAACATGAATCAACGTTATCGAAGTTAATTTGTAGTTCTAAATATAGGGTGTTTTTTGTCTCTCCCACAACATTATTCCTCTCTCCTACAGCGTCCACTACAATTACATACACATTTTCAATTATGCAAATTAGACGATGACATCATTTAGCGACTTCTAGTGTCACGTGAACATCAGAACAGGATGGGCAACCACAGGTTGCAGGCATCAAAATAGTCAGGCATAAAAGTCATGACTAATCGACTAATCGGAAAAAAAAATTAACGATTAGTCGATTACCAAAATAATCATTAGTTGCAGCCCTAGCAGCTCTGCAACAGTAAACCTATTCACTGATGAGAGCAGGTTCACACTGAGCACATGTCAGAGCCAGAAAAGAGTCTGGAGGCATTGTGGTGAACATTATGCTGCTTGTAACATCATCAAGCATGAAAGGTTTGATGGTGGATCAGTGATGAACTGGGGAAGTATATCTGTGGAGGGCTCCACAGACCTTTTGTCATAGCCAGCAGTGCCCTGTCTGCTGTGTTCATCCTGGTGATGAACTCTTTAGACTGCTTGTCAGATCTTAAGCTGGTGCAGTGGGCCCCGAGTTGGTCCTGGTGGAAAACAATGCCCAGTCTCATGTGGCCAGAGTGTGGAGGCAGTTTCTGGAAGACGAAGGTATGAATGCCACTGACAGGCCCTCATGTTCCCCTGATCTAAATCCAAGTGAGCATGTATGAGAAATTATATATCAGTGTGTCTGATGCCACCAAGTACTACCACAGACGGTCCAGCAACTCAGTGATGCCCCAATCCCCCCAGGACACCACCCACTGACTTATAAGTAGCATGCCCAGACACTGTCAGGAGTGCATACAGCCATACACATTTCTAAGTCACATTATGAACAACTGTGATGAAATTCACACAATTTGGATGAGCCTGTGATTTCAATTTTTCACTTAGATTTTCAGTGTTATTTTGAATACACCCCTGCACGGGTTGATCATTTTGGTTTCCATTTACCATTGTTATGTCATTTTGTTCTGAACAAATTATACAGTTTTGAAGTCTAATAATTCATTCATCAAGATCAAATGTGTGATTTAAGTTTCCCCTTAATTTTTTTTTAGCAGTGTATTTGACTGAACAATAACATACTCACCAGAAGACCTGTGTTCCGATTAGACCAGCACAATAAGGGATACATACAGCACAACCTTTTTCTGAACTTACAACTCACCGAGATTTCAGATGTGTAATTCTTAAAAGCTGGAATAAAACTGAACAAGTCTAAGGCCTGATTCATTCCTATTGTTTGGTTTGATGAGAACGGGAACGGCTTGGCGTGGCTAACCTTGGTACTCAGGATTTTCGAAATTCGATGAAAATTGAGCCTCTAAAAACGACACTGTTCAGAATATGAAATAGTAAAATGCTGCCATTGTGGCCAGACAATGTTTGCTGTGAATCATATATGTACAGACCAAACCATACCAGCAACCTAAACAGCAAACAATATGTAACCTGCTCTAACAATCTAAGCTATCTGAAGTAAATTATTTAAAAAGGTGGACTTAATAGTTTCCACAAAATCTACTTTACAATACATTAGACAAACTACGTTAACGTTTTATATCAATAAGTACATCCAGTCATATTAACACGTAGCAATTAGTTTACATAACTTTGTCCAAATTCACTTTCATCGCAGGTACATTGTTTATATCCAGCTAAATTTCAATTGTCTACTAAGCTACTAAAAGACTCTTCGACTAAGATGAAAATTAAAAGTTTATTTTACGTTTACCTGTGCGAGGTATTATCCATCTCCATTAATCTCAATACGTAGTGCACAATAAAATGTCAGTGCGCGTGCCTGCCTCCTGTGTTTTTTAGCCTGTACTCCCTATTTGCCATTTTGCACTTTTTATACTGTGAAATTTATCTAGCCCCCCTCATAATTTATACCTTTTGAATGCTGAATGTATATTCTCTGAGTTTGTATTGTTTTGTGTTTACTTTGTTAATTTAAAAAAATGTCAGTGCGCCATACTGTTGTCATTTACGGGAAACGTTAGTGGTTTAGTTTGAATGCCTGCTAATTATTACCACAAATTATATGTTTAATTATAGTCACAATATCTGATTTTTAATTCATAAAATCTGATTTTTTTTAAAGATGACTAAAATATCCCCCAAACTAGCAAACACATGTAAATATGTACAAAAACAATGCGGGAAGGATGACGTGTACGTAAGGGTCCTTCGGACTTCCGGGTGTGTATAAACATAGAGCAAACGGAGTCGCCTCGCCTGAAAGATGTGAGTTTTAGCTTTTTTTTTTGTAAAAAGAAAATCCTGAATTTATTAATAGTAGGTTAGTCCGCACGAAGGCGCTCATAACATTTATTTCACCCTCTTATTTAGGTCTAAAGTAACGTTTAAAATCACCCTGACGTCGGATCCCCGGCTGCCATACAAAGTGTAAGTACACTGACAGCTCAGCAGTCAGCTTTATCGTCTGCTGCACTTTATTACTTTAAATCAATAATCTGACATTGGTTTCGTTTTATGGCCGTGGCAAATTCCGATGTTTTGTCAATGTAAAGACTTGTACCGGTGTATTTGACATGAACTAACGAAAGCGTGGCCAGTGACAGAACATCTGTTAGTGTGAAGATGTGATTCATTCGCTGGTACTGAATACACCAGCCATCAGTGGCATTGCCCTCCCATTCAGACATTTCCTTTGAATCCTGTGACTAACCGCAGCCAAACTGTAACTAATACAAACCTACGTTAATATGAATAATAATGAAATTAATGTAGAGAAATCGAGATGCCTGCACGCATATGCACATACACCCAGCCTGCAGCTTATCTCTGTGCACGTATTTGTATATTGAGCACGTTACATTTCTTGTTACATAGAGCAACGAACGAAAAATAAACTATTAACACAAATCAGTAGTAGTATAGTTCTTCTCCAAACTGAGTACATCATTAAGATATTAACAGTTTAATTTGGAAAAATGGTCTAAAATTCTCCCTGAATGTTGTGCAGAGCTAATACACAGCTGCTGAAAGTGCTTTTTTAAATTTTATTGCCGTCAAAGGAGATTTAACTTATAACTAAATCCAAGTTTTAGTGTTTATATTCCATGAAGATTTTTTTCCCCCATTGTTAGCTCAAGCACAAAAACACAGTGACACTGACACTTCAAAGCATAAACAACAATAAAATGATATAATATATAGGTGTGCCGCTGTGTGTGCATCATAATCCATGTTTGCTGTGTTTTCTAACACTGAAGCACAGGCATGCTTTGAGACTTTAAAAAAAAATCATTCTTGGAATACTAATTTCTGTCTAATAATGATTTATTCAAAATAACTCAAGTGTACTCTGGAGGCTTCAAATGTCCATATCACATTTAAGTTACACACTGGACCACATTTGTCTTTTAGACTGGTTTATATATTCATGTTCATATCTGTGTCTTAAATTCAGATTTAAGGTGAACACAGAAAAAAACATTCTTGTGTCAGATATTGCACATACAGTACATTGTTAAAGACAATTTGAGTGGTTGAGACCTTATCTAGGTACATTAAAATAAAACTACATTTCTGATTGCTTGAATTCTTTTCCTGTCAGTCAAAGTTAAGTAGTTTTACTTTGAAGTGCATAGAAATAAGTGTTCAGCTTTGTGATTCACAGCTATTTACTGTTATTTAGAGCAGTGTGTCTGTGGGCCCCCTGTTAATTGCAGGCTTTTTGTGCAATATGAAGAAACTGTCTCACCACGCATTCCTAAAACATCAGGCAATTTAGTTGTGAACAGATAACAAGTATGTCTCAATCTTTTTTAGGAGCCATCTACAATTCTCCATACTGTGCATATAATTAACTGAAGTAGTAATGACTACAGTAATCTCTTCGCCACTGCTATCTGTTATGTTTTTTAGTTGTTGATTGAAGAATAATTTTTAGTATTATTTACTAGTGTGTGACTCTCAATATGCCAAACACAACCTGAACCAAACACAACCTGAAACTGATGTTTGAATTTTTTTTTGCCATTGAAACCTTTAAAGCATCCACTGTCCAGGTGACAGACATAGCAGACCACATGATACTAAATAACAATGATGAATTAAAATATATATTTTTCTTTAATCTAATGAAATTCACTTTCATTGCATTTGAATTTACGTTTTATTGTATTATGAAATTATTTTTTGTGTCCCTTTAATTTCCTTTTCCAATTTCCTTTAATTTCTTCTGTGTATTTCAAAACAGGACTGGAATGGAAACACTGTTGCACAAAACAACATAATGTATCTGTCAAAGATCCAACAGACCTTGACAGGAGCAATTAAAATCAGACACAAATGTGTCAATAAACCTTTGAGTCTTCTTTTTTGCCAACAGAGCTTCACATTAGGTTTTGATTTAGCAATTTCAAATTAATGTGAGCTAAATAGTGAGATAATGCCAACTATTGTAAATTTAACAATCAAGTCTCCAGAGGTCAAACAAGGCCTCACTGCAGCTGTTCATGTCTTAGCATAAATTGCGAGAGAATAATAATGACTAGAAAGTTCCTGGGGAAACTTTGAAGGTGCCTGCCTCCTCGCGCCGCTTAAAGCCGTGTTGTTGGTAAAAAAGC
>JAUBNQ010000006.1:14543713-14555147 GCA_032353495.1 Ctenopoma kingsleyae | reverse complement strand
CATGATCATTTTCTCTGCTTTATTTTCTTTTACAGTTCAAAGTTCCATCAGCAACCAGTGCAATTATAACAAATGGTGAGTTTGGAAGAAAAAAAGGTCAAAACACTGTTACATAAAGGCATTTTCATAATATTCTTTACATGTTTGTCCTACCAATTAAAATTAAAATGCCTTACTATTTTATCCTCTTTTTTATATAGAGATTTGAGGAATAAACTTACTTACTTAAGTTACCTAAAGATGTCAACAACTTTACGTTGTAAATATTGAAGTTTTTGTTGTTTTGTCTGTCCTGCTACCGTACATTAACAGACATTAAGCTTCTTTATACAAAAAATAAAGTGTATGAGCTACTATTTGTAACAGTACAAATGTCGGTTCCTTGGCTGTCAAAGGTAGAAAATAAAGCATGTCCGTGAGCAGTCTTTTTTAGTCATTGCATATAGTGGCTTTAATTAATAGCCTCTCTTTCTATGTATTCTGTTTGACGTTTGTCAATCTGTATCAGCTATCACCTGATTGCAAATATACAGATCCTGCTTATTTCAGCTCCAAAACCCATTAAGGCACACTGGCCCATAACTGGCACATTTTGTTTTTACATTATACGTGAGTAAGCTAGTTAATTATTAAATATATTGCATACAGTTTTTTACTTGATATCATGATGATGACTATTTGACTTAATCATAGCTGCTTGTAAATAAAAACAAAAGAGCCAGTAAAATGTAGAGGTATTCATCAGGATTCACCCAGGTACATAACATGTGTAACCTCAGTTATAGTAATCACTGAAACAAATTACAGTAAATTATCCTTGTGGATGTTACAGGGAAAATTGAGAGTTCATTCATTGTTTCCCTGCAAGTAAACTGTGCAGTGTCACATAAAAACTGAATGAAAACTGTTTCTGTTTACCTCCGCTCCATACTGACAGTGGTCGGCAATGGAGGAGGAGATCTCCAGAGATTGTGAGGAAGCGCTGGGCTTGATGGGTTTTTTTTCACATACTAAAGCTTACTCATAAACAAAATGACACTTATACGAGGCTGTGGGAAACTATTGGTCACATGAATGTTCCCAGATAGAAGATAAGATCTGTGTTAAATGACTGTGCTATGACTGCCATATCAAATACGAGTTTTAGATATATCAGAGCAGAATAATGATTGATCTGTTGTTATTTCAGATAGAATTGCCTGCTGCTGAGGCATGCTCTCATTTTTGTTGCCTAGTGCAACATCATTATGGATACACTGGTGATATTATACATTATATTAGTTTCATTTTTGGTCTGCTCATTTGCATGACAATCTTTTCAGTTTATGTTTGCTTTTCTTCTTTCATTGTTGCCTTGCAGACGGAATAGGAATCAACCCTGCCCAGACAGCAGGTGAGTGGTCGTGTTGTTTTGGAACACATGGCTTAGATAATGTCCCATAAATTCTTAAAAAAAATAACCTAAACATAAATAATCACAGGGATTAATACAGCAATTGAATAAACTGGTATTAATGGATGTAAAATAAATAATTTTATATCACAACTGGCCATTTATACTGGTGTTAAGTGTGGTCAGACTGGCAACAGAGAATTAGTGCCAACAACCATGGTAATGCAACATAATCAATTATGTTGTAATGAGTTTAATGAAACCTGCTTTGTGTAGCTGCATTCCCTAAATGTAAGATTTAGTTGCTGAAATGGTTCTATTTTACCTCAAAAACATCTCTGTGCTTAAACAGGCCTTAGAGTTGTTTGTCTGGAAATGGTGTTTACTTAGTCGTGAATAAAAATGCAGCGCCCCCAGAAGCCGCATTTAATATTAAATTCAATTAAAAAGTGACCCCTGACTGAAGGCGAACTGGATGCACCAGGCTGTTAAGTCAGAAATCACTTGACCTTAAATTCCCACATTATTGCCGAGCCGTGGTGAATCACTTTTTCTCTGCGTCAGCCTCCTTGGTATTTCCCTGAGGTTCATACTCAAAGTGTAGCCCACCTCTTCTTATGTAATTCATCACTTTCAACAAAGACGGGAAAGCAGATGACTGAGTTTTCTGCATTGCGCAGGATAAGGTAATGTCTGTTTTGAGCAAAGGCAAGATTGTGTCTTTTCAGCTAAGAAAGGAATGAGTGGTGGGCATTCAAAACTGCATTTTATCTGTGCAACGTTCCTGCTGTGTGCTGCCAAGACTAGCCTCAGTTCAGACACCTCTGTCAGATCTAATTTTTTTCACCCACTGCAGCTACTGTACCTCATGTTCACAGGCCTTAGTACAGGGTCGAAATTGATCTGATGTCATTTTACAACCTCTTCCTCTTCACACATATTTATTAGGCCAATTTAATACATTTCTGTGGGATTGCAGAGGAGCACTTACACAGATGGTTCTAGGAATAAGTTACACGCATATGATTTTGGCTTTTTTACTGGTTGATTTAACAAATGTATGAATGAAACAATCTGCGGTTCCATAATGAGATTATAAATTATTCAAATGGATCGGCTATGTGTCCTCACTAAAATCTCATTTAAGTAAAAGTGGTTACTGTGTTTTGACATCTCCCTGGCGTAGTTTTGAAATTTTGAAAGTTAAATTGAATGTCAGTGTAATGACCTGGGTTAAACTTTGTAAAAAATCTATTACTTTGTGATAGAGATTTTGTATATTATATATGGTAATACTAACAAAATAAATATTTTCACTGTTTTTGACCAATACTGTTTTTATTTTACTTCCATCATTTATCTTTTGAGACAAAATGTTTCTCTATGAGCTGGTGAGTTGACATGTTGTTTATGCAGCAGCAGTAGTGACAGAAACCCCACCTCCATTAAAGTACACACATTACAAATTGTGATATTTATATAGTCCTCTGTCCTATGTTTCAGGGAACGTGTTTCTAAAACATGGCTCAGAGCTTCGCCTCATTCCCAGAGACAGAGTGGGAGGACAGGGAGACTGATGCTGCATTTCCTTGCTGACAGAATAATGACTCACCAAGAAGACTCATATAACATTTGAGACCCAGGAAACACCTCAGTGTTATTTTCCAGCCCACAACTGACAGTGACTCACATGAGGATATACATATTTAAACTTGGTGGTATGCGTACACACTTCATGCTTCATGCTTTTTCTTTTTGTTTTGTTTTATTTTTTTCCCCCTGTAAGTGTGGTTGCATCAAAAGACTGGAGTGACATGAGGAGTACCCAGAGATCCTGAGTATTTGAGATACACAAACATAGCAAAAAAAACTAAGATTAGCAAACAAGTCAGGTAACAGCTATGTATGTTATGACTAAGAACCACAAATGCTTATTTTGCAACTAGCTTCAGTGAACCAGTGTCGTTATACTAAATGGTTACTCATGTAGGTAAATTGTATGTTCACATTAGTTATTGTTTTCATGTCATGGATCTGTACTGAACTTGTGCTGTGGACCACATTCTTCCAAAACTAGAGGAACATCTCTACAGATAATACATATATATATATATATATATTGGATAATGCAGAGAAATATATTTCAGACACATGGATCTTTGCTGCCCTCTGTCAGATTACGTTTTAACATCAGTTTGTAGTCACCTACATGCCTTCCCTCTGTATCTCAAACACTGTTATGAAAAATAAATATAAAAAAGTGAGTAATTTGAACTTTGTAACTTGCACTCCAGATATTAATTAGGAGCTGTGAAGCTGGTTGTGAGAAAATAAGACAGCAATCCAAAAAGCTTGAAAATGCAGAGGCCCCATTGTGTGTCATGATAGCAACAATATTTGATTGCTTGTCTGGTGGTTTCTGTTTTGGCAGGATGCTGCTGGCAATATGAAAAATCACTGGACAGAAAAATCTACCTATCCTATATTAAGTCTCCAGATAATTCTAATCCAGAAAAAAATCAAGCCAAAAGGTAGACTAGTTGTTTGTGCTTTATTATTTCTCTGACTGATTAATGAGGGGAGCAGTATATTATCTTCTTCACATTCATAATTATAATCTGAGAAGGTCTGAATAATTTGTTTCTGAA
The DNA here is from genome assembly GCA_032353495.1 of Ctenopoma kingsleyae. Taxonomy (NCBI): domain Eukaryota; kingdom Metazoa; phylum Chordata; class Actinopteri; order Anabantiformes; family Anabantidae; genus Ctenopoma; species Ctenopoma kingsleyae. Next base: position 14,551,106 of record JAUBNQ010000006.1, on the reverse strand, counting down.
TTGGTTCTCTTTTTCTACCCTACAAAAAACAAAAATGCATGTTTTGTAAAGAGAAATGGCCAAGGGAGAATAATGGACTGTGCAAGTTGTAATACATGAGGAAGCACACTGTGGTGTCTCACCATCCATTAAGATGCAGACTCGCATTGGGTGGAGGAGCAGGAGTGCCATCACAAATGGATTTTCTCATTTATTTTAATCAAAGTCAGTGTTGGGAACATTCACTAGAAACTTAGGGCTCTGAAAATGTCAAAGACTGAGTATCCTGAGGATCCAACACATTGCCAGCCTCTGTTTATATAAAAATTAATTACTGCAGTTATTTGCAGAATATTATTCTCTTTAAAAGTAATGCATGTGCTAATGTAAAAAGGCCAGTTTAAATCTTAAATGCTTTGGGTTTGTTACTAATACATGTATGGTTTCTAAGCCATCATAAATGTTTGATGTTTTTACATGCTGCGTAGGTATAAAATGAAGATAACATGGATTAATTTGAATAAGTGAAAGAAAGAAATCAGCTAATTTCATCACTTCCTCTGTGTGCTCTTTTAGGCATGAAATTAAAATTTTACCCTTAAACAGATTGGATGTTGCATTTTAATCTTTATGCACAACGAGGTAGAAAGATGCTTCATAATCACTTATCAGGTTGAGCTGTCTGTCCTGAGCCAAGTTCTGAAATAGCTGCTGCACAGATAGGCCTGTGGTTTACAAATCCTGACTGAGACTCAAACAGGAGAACTTATGATCCAGCGCTCTATCAGAACCAGCACCTTCCCAGCATCAGCAAGTTCTTCGTGGCTCCAAGGAAACATCTTTTCAGGCAGCCTCTAGAAGACAAATGATGCTGCACAGCCTTTTGGCACTGCAGTGGAACAGATCCTCTGGGCAGATGTCATGTTGGATGAGTCTCTGGCTTAGAGTCGGTGCAACAGTGGGAGTCCTTCAGTAGAAATGAGATAATGCAAAGTGGAAATGAGGCAATGTTTTGCTTGACGCATTGTTTATGGTTACAAATGGAGGTCATGAGGAGAGAGGTTTTAGATGGTCAATTGTGTTGCATTAACTAAGTGCTATACTGCCCTCAGTCGCTCATCAAACTACATTGTGAGTGGTTAGATCTGTCTCCTTGCATCTCTGCCTCCTGTGTCAGGTATGAAGCAACAGGAAAGAGGACTCAAACACAGATAAACAGGCACGGTCAGTGACGTGTCTTTGACTGTAAGACAAAGATGACCAAGCCTTACAGGTAAGTAGGTTCGTACAGGATTAGGTTCAGATAACGGCAACAAAAAAGGAAGGTAGGCAAGACCAGAGGCAAAAAGGATGGAAACACGAAATACAGAATCTGAAACCTGAATACTATTACCTGTTACTATTACCAAGCTATTGCAATTGTATCTTACAAAACAGTAGAAATGTTCATGATTTATTAATGATGTGTATTTTTAGGACTGAATTTTTAATTGCACTATACAAACACAATTTGAAGATGGCAGACAAACAATGAAAATGACAGAGTAGTATTGACTGATGACGGTGGCTGTACACGAAACAGTTTGTCTGTGTGTGTGTGTGCCTATGAGCATGAGATAGAGGAATCAAGACCCACCTGCTATAAAATGGGGCTTCTCATTACTCCTCCGTCATTTTTTCTCTAATATTTTTGCCCCCTCTGCCTCCCATTAAGGACAGCCAATCTAAAATGAGATCTGGTGGTCCTCCACAGACGCTGTGAAGATAAGACCAGCAGTGAGGCTACAGGTCAGTGAGCTAAATAAAGAAATGGAGAACCAGTGAAAAGAAACAGCCCATCCAGCTAATTTTCATTGTGTGTATATGCAGGTGTGCGCACACAGTGTCCCAAATGAGCTGTTACCTCAGTCTCCAACATACACAGCAAGGTGGTGTCACACTTCAGTGACTGATAAAAAACCATTTGAAGCCCCCCATCAAAATTATTTAATTATACTAATGACCTCATTCTGCCCTCTTCTGTCTTAACATTGGTATGGCAGCTTGAGAAAACTGCAACTGCTTGAGAGGAGCATCGAGATTATTGGACTGGTCTTATTCATGTTATTGTATCTCGTTGTATCTCAACTAATTAATCTCAGTGGAGTATAGATAATTAGGCACCCACACTGTATGTATTCCTGCTAAGAGGAAGATACTTCTGTATCATATAGCACATCTGACAATGTCGTGTGCTGTGAAGTGAAATAGATTAAATGACTTTAAAGCTGATTTTTTCCTATTATTTCTTACCATGGTTTTTAGTGGATGGTTACCACTTCCAAGCCCATGGCACAGCTATGAAGACCACCTTTGGCCCATCTTAAGCTTATGTAACTATAGCATTTTGGGAAGTCCGATACTATTTTTGCAAACTTTACTTTATTTGGCGGACACTTTTATCCAAAGCAACTTACAAGGAGAAACTGTTAAGTAGAAACACTATGTTAAAAGCTTACAGAAATCACCTTAAGATTATGCAGAAACTGTACTGGTGTCAGAGTTTCAGCCCAGTGCTGTTGAAATGAGCATGAACACGGACATCATACAGCATACATTCCTTCCACCTGTCACAGAGCCCTTCTCACTGACCCCTTTAGCCAAAAAAACCTAAGATCACCACCCCCACAAAGATTGCCTTGTCCACCTTATCATTTGTTGGCAAGTAAAGTGCAGAAGATCCCTGCCAAATCAACCCACTGAAGTGAACTTTTACATCCAGTAAATATGCTTATACAAAAAATAAACCACATGCTCACATGTGACACATTTCATTCATGTGCAACAGACTCATGCATGTAGCCTAGTTGGGTATGAAGAATTGATTTTTATGACAATCTCACAAAAACAGAAAAGCATCTTTGGTGTGATGATACATGTGATAGATGATTATGATGATTGTTCACCTTAGTTACATGTAACAATTTAAGTGACCTTATGTAGTTATTACAGAACTGACATGTTGTGTGGCAATGTATATTTTGCTTATATTAAGCCAAATAAGTAAAGTAAGATTACTGTATTCAATACAATATATGTAGGCTGCAGTCAATGACAAGAATGTGCTGTGCTTTAACCACATCTGCATTATTTTTCCAACTACAAAAGAGAAAGTAAAAGCATTTGAAAGAGGCCTCACTAAACTGTTTTCTTCTCCTAATAGTTAAGTGGTCTGCTTAATCTGTTGAGGCAGTCCTAAAGCTAATCTTTTATAATCCTTTCTTTCTTCATATCTCTTGCCTCTCTACACCAATTTTCTGCACCAATGTGTGTAGAGGGCTTGTGGAAGCATTAATAAACTGCTTGGACAGTGTATTTTAAGGACACAACAACCACAGGCTGAGTTTAGCTTGTTTGTGCTATATCCATGAAGCCTGGTCAAAACAGAAAGGGTGAGCCAATTTCCAACAGCAGCTCATTTAGTCTCAGTGATATCATGCTGTGTGTGCGCGCGCGCGTGTGTGTGTGTGTGTGTGTGCGCGCGTGCGCGCGGCCAGAGTGCAGAGATACTCTCCAGCTATGCTCTATCTCAGTCTTGTTTTCCCTTTTTTTAGCCATGCAAACAGCATGACATCTGTTGGCCCATCACTTTGGTTCAGAACAAAATATTTCAACAAATATTGAAAGTAACAGAAACAAATATTTGGGGTCCCCAGACTATGGATGCTACGGACATTGGCGATCATTTGAAATTCCTCTAGCCTAACCATGATGGTCTTTTAGTGAAATGTTTTGAATAGTTTGGATGCCCATGACATTTGGTACAGATACGTTATCCACAGTTACCATTACACTGGGACTTTGGTGACCCTCTGATTTTTCTCCTAGCACTAGCAGCAGATTGACATTTGTGTTATATTGAAACAATTTGTACTTACATTTATTAGAAGAATTGCCATAAAATTCAGTAGAAACACAATTGTTTAATTCTTATTTCTCTCATGAGTTGCAATCACTTGTTTATCAAATAGATAAATGTGTTTATTTTATTAACCTTGGTTACACTTCGTATCATCTTCAGATGTAGATTTTAATATTTTTGATAATGATAATAATGATGTTTGTCTTTAGCACTAATTGGCAAATGTCAGTATGCTAACATACTGAGCTGAGATAATGAACATGCTAAATGTTAAGCCAGTACACCAACAGTATATTAATATTGTATGTAATATGCCAAAGTCCATGTTTAACTCAAAGCATTGTTCTTCTGACAGATCTACCTGTATGGCTGTAGATTAGTCTTGTTGAAGCTTGAGCGTCAGTCATTTAGTGTACAATGTTGCATAATTACAGTAAATATATACATCAAATACTAAATATTACTACTAATAATAATAGGTATAGCTGACTTCAGTATGGTTTTTCTAAGCACAAGGCACAAAATTCAACTAACTTCTCTAACCCACAGCTTATATGCTCAAAGTATTTTTCAAAGTAAAACACAAGTATTATTGAACCCGTGAAAGCTGTTTTATAAGGCCCTCTGCAGTTCTGCAGGGAGTGCTCTAAAGTTTGTCAAAAGATGAAAAAAAAACTCATCGTGTCATCAGGATTATCTTGGCTCTAGCTGGAGATTTATTTTTTTTAACAGAAAGCCTGCAATACAAACAGTTGGAGAGGAGGCAGAATGGTTTAATGAAAGACATTATCTAGGTACTTTGAGGAAATTAAAGGATTTTACAACTTATATCTAATATTCTGGCTCTTTCTACACTTAATGGAAGTGCAGTACTAAATTGCTAAAGTATCTATTTAGAGTTTTATCTTCTTGATGTTGATTGGCTAAGTCCTCAGTTCATTCATTATTATCCGTGATTAGGTTTAGGCTTAGTTTTCTGTCAGTGTCTGAGGTTAGCAGTAGGAAGCCAGAATTGTCTGTCAGTTAGGACCATCTGTCTTGTGACTGTGCTTTTTGTTTTTGTCTATAGAGTTAAACACGTTTGAATAATCAGCATTCAATGAGAATAGAGCACTTTTTAGGCAGCATTGTATCGTGTAGACATTATATTTCATTGATTACATCTTTCTGCTGTCGCTCTTGTTTTATAAGTTTCACACATCAACTTTCACACAGGTGAGTCTGTTTGTCACACAGTCATAGTGAACGACTGCAACTGCTGAGAAGATAAAAGCACCTGAGCACATTCTTCAGTAACAAGAGCTCTGTGGGAAGTGTGTGTATGCATGTGTGTATGCAGCAAGTGTTAGTGGCCAGGGAACAGCTCATTGGAACAGAGGAAAGAGCAGAGCTGGAATCAAGGGAAATGGTGTCATACAGTAGACTGTTAACCTTCGAACCAGCTGCATTTTCTGTTCTGGCTCTGACTTCAGTGTGATAGTTGTAACTACATTATTAGACACTGAGACTCTCTCTCTCTCTCTCTTTAAGCTTGTCTTCAACAGTGCCAGTTTCACATAGTTCCTGTGTACAATTTATGTGGTGGAAAAATGACTGTGAATGAAATCCTGAGAGCAGGTAGATGTCGCTAATGTCAAATATCAGTGTGAAAATCCTCATTGAAGCTTGCAAAAATGTCTGTGTGTGTATGTGTGAAGTCTTTGATGTGCTTCTGTAACTTTCTTAATACCCTAGATGCATAAAATGTACCAATCCTCCGATTCTGTTTGCTGCTTTCAGCCTCAAGCGAGCAGAAACTTTAACAGCCGTGTCACGATCGGTGGAAATAAGTTACTGTTGCATAACACTAACTTGCCATAGAAAAGGAGCGAGAAAAATCTTGAGCTCTTATGTTGAATCTGTTGTTACATTATTCCCATTTTGCTGCCAATACAAGTTGATGAGTGTCAACAAATGTCAGTAATACCTGGCATGAGCTGGAAAGCTGCTGCTGCTTCTCTTCCCCACCAGGGAGCAGTAGTCTATTTAAAAAATGAAGACAATTTAATTCCCTGATCTTTCAGAAGGAGACCGTAACTGCACTTAAATAATTGATCTTATTCCAATTCAGAACAGTATTTTTTTTTATACATACTTATTATATAACAATTGCTAAGACATGTTTAAAGTCTCTTCTCTTCTCTTCTCTTCTCTTCTCTTCTCTTCTCTTCTCTTCTCTTCTCTTCTCTTCTCACAATTTACAGTAACAAGAAAATGCTGTAAAAATGACTGTAACCTCCACAAGTCACAAGAAATGACAATAACCACTGCAATTTGACACTGTCTGCAGGCTGAGGGCTGACTGCTTCGTCTGTATGTGATGGAGTGTGGCAGGCTTGTCCCTTATTAGACTCATCACCTCTGTGAAGTCACATGAAATAGAGAGGATATGCTCAGTATAGGGCATGTCACAAATCCAACCACCCATAAAAAAAAATCGCACATGAGCTGTAAACAAGTCATTAAAGTGAAAAAGTGGAAAAGAAGATTTTGTGAAACTACACTAGGCGATAGTCCTGAAAGAAATATTTTAAAAGCTAGAAGGTTTTCTCACATTTTTGAGGCAGTTAATTTGGAAATAGTTTCACAAGCACAACATATATTTATCCAATTTCCTCTAATATGTGGTAATAACCTTAGTCCTTTAACTGAAAGGCAAAAACCATCAGGTGCATTGTCATCTGTGTAAATGAGTGTGTGAGGCACACAAACTGGCATTCTCACCAGACTTTTGTGAAAACTCACACAGTCATTGCGCTAGTGATTACAGAGCAGCGGTGTCGCTCAGATGTTTTTAGTTCTATATAGTTCCTGATGTGTCCTCTAAATGCCTGTGTTTTCCCCATCTGTGAAATGCGAACAAAGACAGACCAGACATGGCTCTGTATATGTATATATGTCCTTGTGTAAATGTGTGTGTGCAATGAAGGATTCCCATTACACTATTAGCTGACACAAACAAAAAGTAATTGCAGGCTGGATCTGTAGTGAGGTCAAATCAGTGGTTTTGAATGTCAAGCCAATGCTTTTATGTGTGCGCTTCCTCAAGAAGCAACAGGTTCTGTGCAGTTATGAAGATAGTGAAGACACAGCTGCGAGTCACAGGAAGCCCACTCCTTTCATTAATGTTGAGTGTTAAAAGCGTAAAGAAACAGCTGTGTGATGTATACGCAGGGGGAAGTGATGGACAAAGTCTTCAGATCATTTACTTGAGTAAAAATATGCAAAAATACTGAAAGCACTGTAAAACTACTCTGCAAGTAAATGTCAAGCATTATGAACAGGGTTAAATTTAGTACATGTATCAAAACAAAAGGTGATTATTATGCAGAGTTATCTTCCATTATTATTTGTTATCATGCATTGATACTGTGTAAGGAGTTTTTATGTTACAGCTGTTTAATAAAGACTGATTGAAGGTACTTTCTATACTGCTGGGTAGTTTAAACTACATAAATTCATCATATTTAAGAA
>JAUBNQ010000006.1:14517068-14539371 GCA_032353495.1 Ctenopoma kingsleyae | reverse complement strand
AGTGGACACAGGCTTCACCTGATCATCCGTAGATCATCCAAAACTAAATCCCCCCCCCCCTTCACCAAGACTGTATTACATGTAAGGTTTAGCAAACAGTAGAGATCAAACACCTTCATTTTAGGTGTCTAGCTAACTGTGCTCATACTTTATACACAGTGATACATTTATAGTTTTTGTTAATGCAATGGATATGTCTGGTTACTTGTATAGTTACTAAATTATATATTTAATAAATTATGTGTGCAACACAAACCATGAAATAATTCAATAAATAGTGAAATAATTATCCCTTTTTTAATGAAATATATTTATTTGGTTACTTATATATTTAATACACTTTATATTTAATCAGTTATGTGAAAAGTAATTTTAGTATTTAATAACTGAATGGCACATTTAAATATTTATTTAATGCTTGTTATATTTATTGTATTGTGGCACTCTCCATGCTCCATACTTCAGCAAGCCTCACTTTCTGATGTTGGAAAAATTAAAAAATCATTATCATCATTAGTTACAAATGAACACAGGAACATTGAATACTAACCTGCTAGTGCATTAATTATCTGAATTAAATAAAACAAGCCGTTTAAATTCTTTAAAAAAAATTAATAAAAATATTATTTTATTGTACTTTTTTTTTGAATTGTTACAATTATTAATTCATTTCTGAGCCTTTGTAAGTTAAAATAAGTCTTTAATCAATGCAGTAGCATGACAAAGTTTCGTTCTAGCATGGAAAATACTGAGAGTCTCTGCACCCCTGTAACATTTCTCTCAATTTCATCCGTTTGTATGTCCACAGATGACATGATCTGAACGAACAAAGCCTAAAAAGTAATTTATTCTTGAAGGCACGTTAAATATCCTTAGTCCCAAAGACAGTGAAACTGTGAACTATCAGCAATGAAATGAGTATTTTGCATTTAATTCAGCTTCAGCTTTAATTCATCTTCTAGTCCCCGCCCTCGCTGTGAATGACAGCTGCACTGCCTATTGGTGAAAAGGCTGAGGTAACAAACCCTCATAACCCTCCAATATGAGCAGAGATGGGCGGTAGCACTTTTACGCAGGCTCTCAAGTGTCTGAAGTTAAAACTCCTGAGCGCTATACTCGCACAGTATGTCGAGGATCTGCACGGGTAGACACATGGGAGACACCTTGTAAGCATCCAGCGTACTCCCACCACTTCAAGGATTTTTACCCTTTCCTGTAACAAAAGCAGGAGCATTATTCAACACCCCGTTTTCGGATGGGTTGGATCAGAACCGTTGCCAAGATGTTGTTCCATAGACTTCTCCTGTGTTTTTCAGTAACAGGTATTGTTTTCGCGCAGTCTGACAGCTCTGGATTATTTTACGCACTGAGATCTGAGCTGTCGGAAGATGCTATCTTGGTTGCCAACAACGGAATACGTGTGCCTTTCGGGAGATCGGTTTTCATCGATCCCATTAACGATTTGGTCATTCAGACGCAGCCGGGGGATCGATGCAGCATCACCGTCCTCGATAATGATCCGCTGTCACAGAGACCGGGGCATCTCTCTCCCAAAAAGTTTCCGTGTGATTTTGGTCCCAATGATGTGACATACTCTCATTACGGGTCTAGGAGTCCAGTTAAAGACAGAGTGAAGCTGCAGCTCAGGTATGACACGCAAACAGAAACCGTTATTATCCCGTTTATGATGGAGGTTGAAGTACTTTTTACGCAGCTAGAGTTACTCACCAAAAATATCCCCCTCACTATTGCTAAACTCGGAGGTGTCAGTAATCCTATAGATAAGAAGATTTTAGAGTTTACTTATGATAGAAGCGCTTATAAATGTGAGGTGGCATCCCTTTCTAGCGGCAGCCCACTGCCTAGATATGGAAGACTTATCGATGAGGGGAAACTTTCTAAAATGATGGAGTGTGACGAATTCACTCAAGCTGGCATCCGCTATGAGCACACGTTTGACCGCAAGTCGCCTAACAGGGACTATGTTCCCATGGTTGTGGAGCTGCACGACACAGAAGGCAACTTTGTCAAACAAGAGTATTTTCATCTCATGATTCGCATCAAAGAGGGAGAAGAAAACACTCCTCCCAAACCCAGCTTTGTTTCCATGATGATGATGGAAGTCAGCCAGTTTGTCATGACTGCTCTCACCCCTGATATGCTGGCTGCTGAAGATGCAGAGTCAGACCCAGATGAGCTTATTTTCAACATCACTTCTCCCTTGTCTTATGAGGAGGGCTACATAGTCAGCACTGATGACAGAAACCTTCCCATCACATCCTTTTACCAGAAAGATTTGCGTGATCTGAAAATAGCTTACAAGCCCCCATCCCTGGACTCAGACACTGAGAGGATTTTCCAGCTAGAGTTTGAGGTGATAGACACAGACGGGGCAATCTCAGACCCCTTTGCTTTTATGATTATTGTGAAGCCAATGAACTCTTTGGCCCCTGTTGTGACACGTAATACAGGTCAGCTGCTGTATGAGGGACAGTCTCGGCCTCTCTTCAGTGTACACAACTTGGAGATCAGTGATGAAGACAACCTCAATGCTGTTACTATCACAGTGGTGGATGGGCTGCGCCATGGAGACCTGATGGTCCTGGGCTCTCACAGGAAATTCTTCACACATGCTGACCTTTCAAAAGGGGTTGTTGTGTACCAGCATGATGGGAGTGACACATACAGCGACAACATTGTCTTTAAAATGACGGATGGTAAAAATGAAGTAGAATTCCTTTTTCCCATTACAGTCGTTCCCACTGATGATGAACCGCCAATTATAAATGCCAACACTGGATTGGTGCTCTTTAAAAATCAAATGATGCCTGTATCTCCCCTCATGCTCAGTGCTGCTGATATTGACTCTGAGGATTCGACTATTAAATTCACTATTGTCCGTCCCTTCTCCACAATTGGCACAATGCTTCTAAGGCAGTCAGATGCCCCTGAGGACCCCTCATCTTGGAAGTTCAATGCTGAGGATGAAGTATATGAAAAGGAGGTGACAGACTGGCTTCAGAAAGATATTACTGATGGGAAGTTGTTTTACAAGCACATAGGCCCTCACAACACAGATACTATCATGGATCAGTTTGTGTTCACAGTTCAGGATGACAATGACCCTCCTAATGTGTCAGAGGAGAGTGTATTTGTAATTCGGATTTTGCCTATCGATGACATACCCCCTCAACTGTTCCCTGGCACTACCCTGCAGATGACCGTTCAGGAGTACAAGCTCACTCACTTCAGCAAAGAAGTGTTGCGCTACACCGATTTGGACTCTGAGGACCGTGACCTCAAATACACAGTAATCCAGCCCCCAACTGATACTGATGAAAATAACCCTGTTGTATTTGGTTCTTTGGTTCTGACAGACAGCCCAGACACTGAAGTCACAGAGTTTACCCAAGCTCAAATTAACCATCATAAGATCTCCTACAGCCCTCCAGATGTTGAGCTTGGAATTACAGCCCATGTTGTTCAGTTTCGTTATGCTGTTGAAGACACAGCCGGGAACAGCGTAGACGGTGCTTTCACTATCAACGTCCAGCCTGTCAACAATAAACCCCCTCAGATTACAAACACTGGCTTCACCGTGTTCGAACGTGGCATGCACATCATCACCATCGCTGAGCTAGATGCCACAGACATAGACACAGAGAGTAAACAGATTACCTTTACTCTAAGTCAGCCTCCTAAACATGGCCAGGTCCAGGTTGCATTCACTGGCCTAAAGAAAAAAGGGTTTTTCAGACTTGATGATGTTTCAGAGGGGAAGATATCATATATTCATGGTGGTGAGGAGACAGTGAATGATGAATTTCAGCTGGATGTCAGTGATGGGATTCATATTGTGACCGTGACGGTCAAAGTTAATGTAAAGCCTGTCGATGATGAAACGCCAACCATCAGCATGCCTGCAGGAACAATCGGATCTCATATGGATGTACTGGAAAACGGAGCCACAGAAATTACAGCTAATGTCATTCAAGGTCATGATGATGACACAGATGACCTCCAGCTGACCTTTATTGTAGAAGATCCTCCAGTTATGGGTGAAATATTGGTTAAAGGAGTTCCTGGAAATAGGTTTACTCAGTCTGATATTATTAATGGCGTGGTTGTTTACGCACACACCGGAGGTGAGATAGGTCTGACCTCTCAGCAGGATGGCTTCAATTTGACTCTCACAGACATGTCCAATGATTGGACGGTAGGTGGAAATAAGGTCAATGGAGTCCATGTTCGAGTCACCATCCTTCCTGTTGACAGTCAGGCCCCTGAGGTCAGCGTTGGGATTCAATTCAGTGTCATTGAAGGGGAGAAATATGCCATCGGCCCTCAGTACTTGAATGCTGATGATAATGATACTCCAACGGATGATATCCTTTGCACCATCATCGTCCAGCCCACTGCAGGGTATGTGGAAAATATATCACCTGCCCCAGGCTCAGAAAAGTCCAGGTCAGGAACAGCTATCAGTGCTTTTACCATTAGAGACATCAGGGAGGGGAATATCTACTATGTGCAGAGCATTCACAAAGGCACAGAGCCAGTGGAGGATAGATTCACATTTAGGTGCTCTGATGGCATAAATTTATCAGAGAACCATTTCTTCCCAATAGTTATCATCCCATCAAATGATGAAAAGCCAGAGATTTATTTGAGGGAGATAGTCGTGATGGAGGGGATGAACATCGTCATTGACACTCCCATTCTGAATGGGGCTGATGCCGATATTCCCCCTGATGAGCTACTGTTCATCATTTCCAAATCTCCTAAACATGGTGCCATTTTAAACCAGCTGTCCACAGGCTCAGTTTTAGTGACTAATTTCACTTTGGAGCAGATCAGAGAGGCATCAAGTATTATTTATGAACACGATGACTCAGAGACAACAGAGGACAGCTTTGATGTGATTCTGACGGATGGAAAATACACTGTGCAGAAAACAGCCATGGTTATGATCATTCCTGTTGATGACGAGACCCCTAGAATGCTCATTAATGACGGTCTGGAGGTGGAAATCGGAGAGAACAAAGAGATCAGTAACAAAGTGCTGAAAGCAACAGATTTAGATTCGGAAGACAGCACACTTACTTACATTATTAAGTTTGGGCCTGGTCAGGGTCTCCTGCAGAGGAAAACCCCAACTGGGTCTCTGGAGAACATCACACTAGGGATGAATTTTACACAAGCTGAAATCGATGCGGGGCTTATAGTTTACACACACAGTGGACAGGAGGGGATCCGGGACTTGGTGAAGTTTGATGTCACAGACGGAATGAACCCACTAATTGATCGCTACTTCTACATCACTGTGGGCAGTATTGACATGGTCTTCCCCGATGTGGTCAGTAAAGGTGTGTCTCTGAGAGAAGGTGGCAGAGTGACTTTGACCACAGATCTTCTCAGCACAACTGATCTCAACAGCCCTGATGAGAACTTGGTCTTTACCATTACAAGGGCACCTGTCAGGGGCCACCTTGAGTGTACAGATAGTCCTGGGATGCCCATTGTGTCTTTTACTCAGCTGCAACTGGCTGGCAGTAAGATTTACTACATCCATACCTCAGATGATGAGTTGAAAATGGACAGTTTTGAGTTTGAAGTCACAGATGGCTACAATCCAATTTTCAGAACGTTCAGAATCTCTATTGTGGACGTAGACAATAAGAAACCTGTTGTGACTGTAAACACTCTATTTGTGACAGAAGGGCAGAATAAGCTGATTACACCATTTGAGCTCACTGCTGAGGACCAGGACACAGCAGAGAAGCTGCTGAAATTTACCGTCACCCAGCTACCTGTTCATGGCAAACTCCTCTACAACCAGTCCACGTCCGTCACCAGCTTTACAAAACAAGACCTCAATGAAAACCTCATCAGCTACAAACATGATGGCACAGAATCCTCAGAAGACTCCTTTTCCTTTACTGTCACTGATGGCACACACACTGACTTTTATGTTTTCCCAAACACTGTTTTTGAGACTCGCCGCCCCCAAACCATGAAAATCACTATTGTGGCAATTGACAATGGCATACCACAGATTGTGGTAAATAAAGGGGCTCCCACTTTGAAGATCTTGACCACAGGTCACCTGGGATTTCCAATCAGCTCCAGAGTGCTGAGGGCAGAGGACAGAGACAGCAGCCCGGACTCCTTGGTGTTCTACATAACCACCCAGCCCAAACATGGTTACGTTGTTAACCTGGGAAAAGGAAACAACTCCATTAACACATTTAATCAAGGTGAGCTCTGAACAAACCTCTCAGCAGTATTCTAATGTGTGAATTTGCATGAATATTGCATGTTACTGTAAGTTCTTGATGGTAGACTCCAGAATAAAAGGATTTTACAGCATAATCAGTTCTATCTGATGAACAGAATTATTAGCTAAATTACATTACTGTCAATGTGACATGAACAATTACTTCTCTTGTTCAGACATTTTTTTTTTAATTTTAAAGTGTAAATACTGTGCAAAATGACATGGTTTTAATCACCGTTTTTGTAATCAAATAATCACGATCCCCTAACATGTGAGGTGATGCTCTTTAACGTCAGAGAAAAAAATGTTAAAAATCTCTACAAATCTGTAAGTTTTGATTAAATCTTCACACTGTCTACCAAAAGGTTTAATTTATGGGGTAATAATTATTCATGTGTGTGACAAGTGCTGGCTTGGGAATTTCAATAGTTAATTTGGGGGTCTGATTTAGATGTGCCTTGCTCATCAAATCATAATTAGCAGACCAAAGTTAGAGGCTGATGTTTCGTGCAAATGTCTTGTAGATGGTTAGTGATGAATAATTTATTATTTCTGCATCTCTGGGGAAATGTTCACATCTGATGTTCTCTACAGTGGTTTGTTAAATGAAGCGGGGCAGAAGTAGAGGATCGTGTGAAAAGGTCAATGCAGACCTTTTAGTCATAGTGTGGCATTTGAGTTGCAGCACTTTTTGATAGTTTGACAGGTCAGGTCAGTTCAATTTGAAACAATTTAGTGCAATTTGTGCATCTTGAAAATGTGTACAGAGAACTGAAATCACTCAACAAAAATAATTGTATACATACACCAACATACAGAGCAAGATATTTCATCTGAACATGAATTGTGTGAATGTCTTTTTATTAACATTGGAAATTCAATACAACAATGCCACTGATTGAGGTTTAAAGCAATGCAATCAATTGAGTATTTCATATCATGCTGAGGCAATTATACAAATAAGTAAGATTGGTCACCTGCCTCAGCTTTAGCATAAGCAAAGGCGGGCTGAGAACACAGGGTGAATAAAGAGCTCTGCAGTCTGCAGGGGATGGACTTTTCCGACAACCACTGTGTGGCTGCAGCCTTTGAAAAAAAGGGACACAGATGAGAAAAGAGTGCAGCAAGAAAGAGAGGCAAAGGGGCAGAAGAGGGAGTGGGAAGCAAGTAATGTAGAAGGGAGTGCAAAGGAGGCAGGGGAAAAGGGGGCAAGGCAGGGGTTTAGGTAGCATGAGGCGAGGAAAGGGGGCGTGAGAGAGTGAGTGAGAGAGAGCAAACAGACTTGTCAGAAGAGTCAGTCAGGTGAAAGAGACAATCCTTGCTCTTTATTTACTCATCCTATTTCCAGGGCACATCCCATGAGCACATTCTCTTTAAATATTTGATGAACAATGTGCCCCTGGTTCACAGTGTTGACTTTATATTTGCAAGGTCCTCGGGTTCAAGTCTGTGTCAAAACATTTCAAGAAGACCATTTTCTTTCTGATTCTCATATAAAATAAAAATCAACACGTGCTAATGTGAAAACAATAAGCTGAACCTAAAAAAAAGCTTTATCGTAATAATGGTAAAATGTGGTTATATATTTAAGAGAGAAGCAAGAGAGGCATTAATGTCAGGAAGGTTTAAGATGGGTCCCAGCCAGGAGTCAGGGGTTTATACTTTTATGAACCTCCTTACTCTGACATGTATTATTAAAGGAGCAGGTTCGCAGGGGCCAAGGCCTTTCACAGCCTTGATGATTTTTCTGCACTGTAATAGACGTTTCGAGGGAATAGTTGGGAGAAAAAAAATGCAGACGGAGCCCTATAATTCAGACAAGTTTGGGAAACAGCTGTAGAAGTGTAGGTACTTTCTGCAATCCTGTTTTTAACATTCTTTCCCTCGTCTGTCATTAAAACATCCACTGTCACCTGGTTTTCGGGTCTGTTGACACAGAGTCGGCAGGTTTGACGTTTTAAAGGTTTCCGTGGGTTCAGCTTGAGCTGTCTTGGATTTGAGGTTGTGGCCTTATCGTCCTGGATTACAGATGCATGACTTTCAGAATGCTTTCTCTGGTAGAAAATTGTTCATGCTGAGTGCTGATAAGGAACAGAATCAGTGTGATACTAGAGACCTGCTGTTATTGTAGCTGATACTGTGCTGAAGCAGGACAGCTTCCATCTTTGAACATTTATTCGACACAGAGAGTGTTTGAACATGCCATAAAGCCATAATACAACTTCAAAGTTTGTTTGAGGCTATTTCTGTAGCCAGCATGAAACTTCACATGAAGGATTTTTTTTTTATCTTAAAATGCAAATTGTTTCATAAATATATATTTATTAATTATGGCAAGGGCAAATGACTTTGATATATAATTTATAATTTTGCCATCACCTTGCTGTAAGTTAGAGCAAGGAGACTGTTAAAATCATTATGTATCATCTCACGTTGACGTTACAATTTTAATTTTCCAGTTTAAAATGCAGTGTACCAACTCTCATTGGTATTCAGTCATTACCCGTGTCAGAACATTTGTTCTTGTTTGCTTGTCATTTGGATTTTGTGTGCATTCATTTTCAGGTGTCAGGGTTTTGTCATACAATACATGCACACATTTTATATTTTGTATTTGTATTTTGTTTTAGAAAACTAACTAACTAAATTCACTTTTATGTTATAGCCAATATTGATGACCTGAACATCTGCTATGTATTGCGGAAAGAAGAAAATGCTACATCTGATATCTTCCACTTCTCTGTTGAGGATAGAGGTAAGAGTTCATCTTATCTCTATATTTGCATTTACGTTTTAGCCAATTTTTCAGTGAATCAGCAGAAAATTCTTGAGTGTGTTTTCAAACGACATTTCAGGAAAATTTCATTTGATGGATTAGCCTAGGTGAAGATTAAACCTGTCACTTTCTGGCTATGGTATGGTCTTGCTAACCTTATGAATCTCATCTCCCTCTGTGACTTTGTAACTCAACTCTTCTGTCCAAGTTTCTATGGTAGAAACGAGAACATGTTACTCGTACATTAGCTTACAACTCATGATTGTGATGGAAATACAAGTCAGCAATCAAGCATCGTATTTAATTTAGTAAATAGTTCCCAGATATTTTCATTAACAGTTCAATGAAGTGGTTTTTTTTATATAATTTCTGATGTTTTCATTCATAATCAGTGCTAAATGAAGGCCTCCCCTCTGTCAGCTTCAGATACATGAGGTGACTGATATTTACACAGACTTAATTTGATTCAGTATTTTTTCCTCTAAAGTGAGCTGCCATTCAGAGTTGTGGATCAGAATATCAATGTCTGACAAATCTTCACAGGCCAATAGGGGCCTTCAGTCTTTAACTGTATACGACAAACAATGCTACGTTGTATTAACTTGCTGCTGAACTGATAAGACTTCCAGGTTCATTAAAGATAGAAAACTATTTTTGTGGTGCCGAGATTAACTTGCATCACTTTCACAGTTCAATGATTTAATGAGACTGCCTGTATAATATGTGAATATGACTGCAGGATATGTCAAGCAGTATTTTTGTATAGTCTGTGTTGATGTTGATGGAGTCGTATTTATTAGTTCTTCTTTGTCAGTATAGGGAAGTGAATGTGAACCACATGTGCCGAAAATGTAAGCTACACAATACTTAAACTGCAACAATAAAACACTCAGTCTAAACTGTGTTTATGTCAGTGTTTCAACTGCCTCTAGAGGATTTAGCATTTAAAAAAACACCAACATGCTTTAATTTTTATGTATAAAATATATATCAAATTTGCTGTCATTCCTGATTTATGCACATAAAAAAGACAGTTTTTGTATATTTCTCTCTATATATGTGTGTTTGCAATGTGCATACAATTAGCTTCCATTTATTAAGGCAGCAGATAGTCCGTGACCAGGAGTCTCATATTGGAAATGAAAATAAGCTCAAGAGGGGTTTGCACTGGTTGAAGATCAGAGAGAAGCAGCAGCTCAGGAAATGTTGCTGTAGAGAACAGAAATGATCATTAACAACAGTAACAACATTTCAAAGCATTTAAAGGCTCAAATGTAGTAGAGTAAAAATATTTATATAAGTGGGCAATAAGAAGAAAATGAGGGAAAGCACAAACATTAAGGAAATTGTCATCCACATCTTTTTTTTATTATTCTTGAACTAACTGACTAGTGCTCAGCATTTGTGTGCTCTCACTGACTAAATACAGGTTGATTAAATTTTCTCACCACAGATTTACTGTACATGTGGAAATATGCACCTACTGTATTTTTTAATTAATCGTAATACATTTTGCAGAATGTGTAATCACACGACACCTTTTCTGTACAAAAAAGTGCACTTGTTTTATAATCGCACATTTTTAAATTTAATGGGGGAACTCAGCCAGATAACACTTCTCAGTGAGACAACACTATGTGTCATTGAGTGTCAATAAACATTATGCCAAATGCATGGCCCGCACTTCAAGGATATATTTTACTGCTGTAGGTGTATTTTTCATTTACGATTGGATAAACGTAACAGTCATTTAGACGGAGAAACATTCTCTTCTTCACTTAAAACTTCTGTATGTCTAAACCATTCAAAAGTAAAATGTGCTCTCCAACTTTCTCTAGAAGAAATCCACGTATTCCACACTTTCTTTCTGAAACCAATATTTATTTGAATTTGTGCTAGACCCATTTTTCAGAAGTGTTTTCATACTGTAGTGTTAATGCACTTATAAGTGCTAATGCAAGGAAGAATAACAGTTCCTTTATGCACATGAAAGGAGAAACATTGACTAATTGATTGTCCATGCTTTTGTAAAAGTTCTTTTATTTTCTGCTCTTGGCAATAGTCTGGTTTAAAAATAAAAGGCCTGAGGCTTCTTTGGAACTCTGTACTTGAAGTACATGAGTTTATATTATGAATCCATAAGCTTACTCGATCCACTTCCTTCCCTTTTCGGAGAGTTGGTGTTACTGCAAACTGGTTTCGGATATGCAATTTGTAAAGGAAGGCAAAGCGTATTAAAAATGCATTGTTAACATATACTGTTAAAAGGTATCACCGTGTTGAATCCTAGCAGTGAAGTGTGACCAACCTCTCCATGTCTACAAGCATCTATTTTACAGGACATGAGAAGTTTTTAATATATACTGCACATGAATGCAAACATGTAAGCAGTCTGCACACCTGAATACTCCATGTCTCCACGTGTGCACTGGTACACACTCACACAAGCAATCCCACACATGCATGCACAGCAGAGCACAGAGGGGTAGCCGTAGGCTAAGGGGCGTTCTGGCCTCCAGCACAAAGAGGTGTTTGATATTTAAGAGCCCAGGCAGAATAGTGGGTAATGAGAGCCCTGGGCGTCTGAGCTGGGCAGCGCTCTGAGGCAGCCACTGGTAATTACATGACCCTATTACAGACTCATCTACAAGGAAAGAGTGGCAGGAAGCACCTTCTGTCACAGGTTAAGACCAGCTGCGATCACTATAGTTTACTATAATGGGCTGAAACAAGCTTTTTTCCCAGGCTTCTCTTTTGCCCTGGAATGTTCACATCGCCAAAATGGAGCCACAGAAAAAAAACGCCAACTACAATTAAGCAATTAAAACTACTTTAAAAATAATTAATTATTATTTAATTATCATTAAATGAGCTATCATTTGGCCTAAAAAGATCATAACGTCTCAAAAAGACTTTAGTTTCATTATCACACAAACTAACAAAACAAACTGAAGCTGAAACTAGAGAATTATTATTATTATTTAAATATATACTGTAAGAGTTACATAAACTATCCATAAGAAATCGACAACTTTGCTTCTATTCAGTAAGATAATACACAATATGAAAAGTATTAGTAAGAGATCTTTGGATTATTTATAATAACTGGTACATTGTGTCTGGAAAGAGATGGGACTGTTGAACTTATAAATCCAAAACACACTGACAGTGGCAGACATCTTTGCGATGGATGTCACAGACTTGGTACTTTGAAGGAATTGTATCTTAAAAAGCCCTGCTACTTAAAAAATACAAAAGATGAAATTAATGATTTGTCATTTTTGTGTAGGTACAATGCAAAAGATATTTAAAATATTCTTACACAGAAAAAACTTTGCAGAGAACAAAGCACCTGCTGAATACGACCAGCGTCTTTCTTGTCAACCTCTCTTCTCATACTGTCTTTTCTGTATGTTTCTCCTCCCACTGCAGACAAGAGTGGTTGGTACAATAGAATCCTTTTATCCAGTGCTCGCACCCTTTCTGCCCATGAGCAGCCTCGACATACCACTGCTTTAAAGTTACAACAGCAATATATCCGCTTAAAACATCCCCCGTAGCTTCTATATCCCATTTCACTGCGCATACTTTGCTTGGTCCTCACAAATCTCTCTTGAATATCACAAAATACTTTAAGTAGCAGCTTTTGCCTTGTTAGCGTAAGAAGACTAATTATCACCACAGACTGCAAGGTCACTAGTTTATTTTTTTTTAATCATCGGTTCTGTTTGTGTGTGATGTGTGACTGGGCGTGAATGTGTGCAGCCACTGTGACTTTTTGCTCCTATCTTCAAAAGGCCTTTTCTTCTTAACAGCAGTTTCAGCACTTCAGATGAAGTGGTCTCCTCAGGTTGCCCTCTTCTCTGTTAAATGATACACGTAGCATAAGCAATTATTTATGTACATGCAGACTTTCTTTCTGATAGATGAAAGGGAAAAAGACACAGAAAAAGAAAGAAATGAGTCCATTTTCAGCTGCTTCTGCTTCTCTAATAACTTTTAAACTTTTCAGCTTAATAGTAGAATGACTCAGAGTCTGATTATGTCTTGGCTCAGAGATTTGAAGTCGTCCATGAACACGCTGAATGTAAATGGAATAATCCGGTAATAGATTCATGAATTTCCTAGAATTTCTGCAATTGATAAAAAGCTGTCTTTAATTTCTTCCCAAATCTGAAGCACATACATTGTACTATTGCTTTTGTGAAATTCTCTTTTAATACGTCTTACCTGCTTTGGAGGCAGAGTTTATTCTGGCTGTCACTATGGCCACACATGGAGCAGGTTAATCTGCTCACATTGTTGTTGTTAACCTGTCCAGTAAAGTTTACTTATCAGGACAGAACTGCACAGTAATACATCAGCATGCGGGACAGACACAGACACTAACACGTCCCCTGGCTTTACGAGAGGATTCTCTTTATCTCCTTGCATTCAGGAATTTACTGTCACTCACTTCTCCCAGGGCCCAACTCTCCTATCTTTATCCTCTTCATCTCTCTCTTCTCACCCTGTCAGTCTTAGATCTGGTTGGATGTGTTTTATTCATTTTCCATTCTTCTTACTCCGCTCAGCAACTGTGTTCATTATATATTTTGTTCTTTGGTGTTATTTTTATCTGTCTCACTGACTATCAATGTTCCCTTTTCCTCTTGAGTTACAGTGCTCATATTTTGCCCTACTGTCTTGTTGAATTTAAGCTCAAAGTATGTTTTGGTTTAGTGTGCGGAGTATTGACTGTCTTAGGCATCAGGATTTGGTTTTACTGTCACACCCTTGCTGTCTTTTCCTGCTGTCTGTCCCTGCCTGCCGTGTTTGTCTGTCAGCGTTGGTGCTGATGGATCTCTCTGTTGTAGGCTTACAGCACATTCTGCAGTTGTGAATGTCGCCCGCGATGATCTGCATCTCATTAGAGAGTTGAGATGAGAGCGTGAGAGATGTGAAGGGATTTTTCATCATGTTAATCATCTCTGATTGTGTGTTTCTCTATGCTTGTCAACCAACCCATGACACAAACATGACCAAACATCCTCTAATCTCAAGAATAAACAAAAATGGATCTTTTCAACATTTATTTTTCTACCAAAATTTTTTATTTTTATTTTTGACTATTGGAATGTCAATGGATTTTTTTTGTTTTGTTTTGTTTTCTTGTCTTTGGTTTTTCTGTTACTTTTTTTTCACATTTACTCTTTTTTATCTTAGCAGTTAGTTTTCTTCAACTAATTTTCACCCTGTCCTTCTCCTACTTATAAGGCACATGATTTTCTTCATGCAAAATGAAAGTGTTAGAAAGTGACAATTCCAGCTCACATAAAATCTCATTCTCTGTCTTTGAATGTGTCCTCCTTAGTGTCTCCTTTTCCTGCTATTTCATTTTTAATGGATCTTCATGGACCTTTAATTTCTATTTAAATCATATGAGCATTACAATGTAAAGTGATACTGTGGCGGAGGAACCGGAGATTTAAGCAGCTACTTTATCCTCTACTGTGTTCACACACAGTTTGCTCTCAAGAGTGCCTGTAACCATTCTGAGATACATTAAACCCATCCCTCTGTTAAATATTATATTGGCATGTGGCATCGGGAGACTGCAGCTGGAGTGATAGGCGTTTTTGAGTTGTGCCTTGGTGATGAGAACTGAAAAATCCTGCAGGAGAACAAGAGCTTTTAGGTGTTATCATTTATGTGACACTCAGAATGCACATGCAGGCATACAGATTACGCATGCACACATGCACAACTGTACAACAGCAGACTCACACGTACGCTTCAATGAAGCCACCATTTCTTTGTCTCCAACCATTCTCCCTTTAGGTTACGCCCAGGGATGTATATAGCTGTCTTTGTAGACATCAGTGAAAAACCTCATGGTTATTAAGTGTATCACAAGAACTTCAAAGGGATGAGGATTCTCTGCCCTAGATGTCAGTATCTTATGGTTTCATGTGCAAGGTTGCTTAAGGTGTTTCTGCAACATGGTCATGCCTCATGGCTATTGCATATAGGAAGGAAAAATGCATTATTCTGTTGCTCATAACCTTTATCTCTGTAGGCCAGGTGGACATTTAATATACTATGTGCACACACTTTGTTTGCTGTTCACAGTCACAAATACAATGGATATATTCCCATCACATATACAGTATATACAGTATAGTTTATGCATTATATCATACAGTATATTCTCTTATACTCTTATGTAAAGGTCCCTGTGGAGGAATTGGTACTTTGATAAAGTTTCAGTACATACATTCAAGTTCACACTAGAAATGTCAATGTAGTGGGATGTGCAAACACACACGGACACACACAAACAAAGACACACACACACAAACATGGATTATGGTGCTGATAAAATATGTAACATGACCTGCCTTCAGTCTGATATATGCATGGCCACTCATGCACTCCCTGTAGAAGAAAGAGACATACTCCTGTACGAACACATCATGATCTTCGTGATCCCCTTTGCCACTAGTTGCACACATGCCAAGCCTACCAATGTAAGTGAAGTGACTGCCACACTTCTGTCAGGATGAACTACAGTAAAAGGTATTGAAATGTCCTAAGGGGGAGTGAGATATTTGTATTTTTTTTCCAACACTAGAAATTATGCAGAGTGGCACTCCTGTCAGATGGATAGTGCGTAGGCTCCTATTACTACTGGAATATTACTGGTCTATTTTAAATGAAAAAGTGTTACCGTGCTTCATATGCTACATACTTTGCAAAAGGCATGTTGCCAACTGAATGAATAGCAGATTTAGTGATTATGTCCTATTCCAGTGTTTCTTGAAAGCTTTTCATGGTGAGAGAGATCATTGAGTTTGTTGATTGTATATAGCTATTGCCAGTTGCACTGGGAGCTGGGGACTCGTAAACAAAGGAGTGCAGAAGGCAGATGGAGACATGACAGTGAGGGAAGGGCTACACTGCCACCAGCACAGCATCGTCTTACTGTGAAAAATGTCCTTTTGATTTTTGGTGTAATGTCTCAGACAGGCATATATACACACACCCACACCCACACCGAGAAGCTAACAGTGTAATCACATACAGTATATTGTTTTTTTAAAATAATTGTTGTAGTGCTAGTGATGTTTCTCATCTATGTGTATATGTATATACACACACACACACACACACACATACTTTAAAGAACTTCTTTACATGCCCCCATCAAAGTTTAAAGTTACATATACTGTAAATGTGACTTATTGGACAAGCATGACTGTGTGTTGGAGAGGAGAGTGAAATAGCATTTCCAGGGAATTTGATCTGATAATGTAATGTTGACATCACAGATTGCTCTCTGTTCTTTATCCACATTTGCCATATCAGTGGTGATCACAATTGTTTTATGCATTAGTTGTGCTATTGCAGTTCATTTTCTTTATTGTTCAAACAATGAAGTTAATTATGTGGCTCACTGGCATGTAGCAAACAGTGTATGGCATAAAGTAGGTTGTGACATATGGTGTGAAACATCAAGTGGACACTCTTCACTTAGTGACACCTAGCAGACTACAATCATAGCAGAGGTAAAAGTGCCAATAAAGTGGTTATAATGGTGAAATGGTTGATTTGTGTAATAAGAATTGTTATGGCCTTGTGGTAAGAAAAGTCTGAATCAATAGGTAAGTGTCATTAAATAAACAGTTAGTTGTTTGGGAATTGTAATTTTAAAACATTACTTTTAGCACCCAGTATGGATTTTCAGAGATATTTTTGCTGGTTTATCTTGTTATTTAATATTTCTATTTCTTTAGCCTGTGAGTCAGACAGATGATGCATGGCAGCTCTGTGGATTCAAATCATATTAGTCAAGTCAGAATCAGACCAAGAATTTGATAACAGACTCTACTTTACAAAATAAAAAAAAAAACATTCAGCTCCACTTTGATTTTCACATTAATATCTTTTGAGTGTGCATAGCCTGAAGTTTTATGACTTGAAAGACTCAATCCTCTCCCTTAACCCAAAGTGTGCGAATCTAGACTCGTGCCTACCAGCGTGTTAAGAACAGATATATTTGAAGGCCAGTAGCATGTGTTTTGATGTGCTTTTGAGTGACTGCACCTTCATGGCAGGTTTCTTTTAGGGGTGGAGAAGCTACAAATCCCTATAAAGAGATGGCTCTGGAGAAAAGAGTGTGTGAGCGTATGAAAAAACATTTTCATAGAATGGAAGTGCAACCGAAATGACACTCATTTTACTCTGTTTATATGTTCTAGTATTTGATCTGTCGTGACGCTGCAGCATTTAATGTTGGTTGTACACCAAAGAGTGAATTTTGCAATTAAATTAGGAAAAGTTAAACAAAACTCATTGGATGTTGTGGGACCAGAGGAACTCCAAAAATACTAAAAAAATACCAAAAGTTGGCCAACATTTAATTTGTGTTCTACTATACATTTTGCAGATTATTTCCATTTCTTATACTATCCTGAACATTAGCTGGTATTTAGTTGTTAATTACCAGGATGTTTCCAATAGACTGGCACAATTTGGTAGCAAGTACAAGAGAAATGGAGAAACCATTAATTGTATCATTGTATATGAGTTTTCAAAAAGAAATTAAATTTATGTGGTGGGTAAGAGCAAAAGTGTTATTAAACAGGTGTTAATATCCATAATGAGTTTCCTAAAAAGACTAAAAATCTATTTATAATATAATATATAATCTTTGATCCTATCTACGTCCAGCAGTAATGTCAGTCTTTGTTTACACTTGTGTCTCTGGTGATCTGACAAAGTAAGTAACTCTGATTAGGGTCTCTACAGAGGATGATATCAATATATAGTAGTGAGTATGTACTGTACATTTGGCCAGACCTGAGATTCTATAAACTCAAATATTATTCAACCAGCATTATCTGAAGGCAAATTGAAAATCAGCAACTGTAACAAACTTTTGATCATCAGCTTCATAAGAGAATCAGGCCAACAACAGCATTACTACTGTGCATTAAGTTAACGTGCCTTTTGATTTTAACTCTTTGTGGCAATAAAGGAGTCTCATCTGACTGAAGAGCTGTCAGTACATCCTAGCTCTCAAGTCAACAACAAAACTCTACCATCAAAGTTTTTCTTTGCACATTTTTCACAGAGCCTTGATCCTTGAAATTTGCTATACAGAAACTATGATCCCTAATTGGTTTTTAAAAAAAGTCCCATGTTGTGAGTTTTTGTTAGAAAAGTCTTTGAAATAGGGTGTAAAGTGAATTTATCTCTGTTGAGGATGATTTCAAAGCTGCTTTTTTGTATGGTCAGCACATGTGAGAGGTCTTTTATCCCTCCAAATGGCTGGGAGAATCTAAAGCCCACTGCCTCAGTTCCCTATTGTTTGTGCACAGCTTCACAACTCCAATGGGAGGTCACGTAGAAGAGCTGGTAAACTCACATAAACATATTTGCACACACACATACACACACACACTGAGATTTCAGTTAGCTTATACAGCATTTACTTTCAGGGACTTGGAATGATAGTCAAAGTTACAGTAAAGTTGGAATAAATAGTTTTGTATCTGCGCCTGCTAAGTGAGGCCGCATCGTAGCCTGCAGGCCTTTTGGAGTATACATGAGTTCTCATTGTATACACTGTCTCCTCACCTCAGCTTATTGTAGGTATGTGTGCCAAGACAGAAAGTGCTGAACTTTTCACCTCTTTTGCATTTTCGCACCATATCAGCATGCTGTGATAGAACTTTATGCTAACAGAGAACTATCCTGCAGATAGGTGGAGGTGGAGGTTATCATCTCCATTCTTCACAATACTACTTATGATTTTATGTATTATTCAGGACATGGAAATACTTATTTAACGTATTTTTATCGTTGCAAGAGTGTAAGAGTGCAGGATTAGTAACGGAGTGGCACCCCCCTTTTTGCACTAGGAGTTTGAATAACGATGCCTCCCTGCTGTCATTTATGACCTTATGGTTACAGAGGGGAAGTGCTATGCTTTGTATGCTTTTAATGACCATACCGCTTTGGCCCTTAAGATGCATAAATGACTTGAAAGAACAAACAGCTTTGAAATCATCCTCAACAGAGCTAAATGAGATTTACTTTCTAACAGCCTACACAAACATTTGCACATATAGTCCTCCACCTCTGCATTTCACTCTGCCAGTAGAACACACACACTCAGACATTTCATTTAGCAGTCACTGAGATGCCATGCGTACTTTGTTCACCATTACACAATAGCAGAAAACTTCTTTTTTCTCAGTTTCACAACATTTTCTAATTATTTCTATTATTACAGACCTTCATGCTTTTTCCCACCTGTATGTTGGTAAATTAGCCACACAAAGCAGCATCCTTTCTGTCTGTTTGATGAGGTCGCATCTTTTGTGTAGTCCTATTGACCAAACACTGACACAACCATTTACACTGCAAACCCTTGCTTAATAAAACTGATTTACTGGCATGTTCAGATTCTTAGAATGAGGTGCTATTTTGCAGAATTGATAAGAGAAAATGTTGTGTGACGAAATTTGATTATATCATTTGAAAAAAATGTTAAATATATAAACATTGTGTGGTTTCTTTTTTATTCTTTTATATTCTGCAGCGGGTGTATTCGGACTGCATATTAAAAATAATTAAAGCACTTTTTCTTCATTACAGTTTTACAGTAATTGCACCCTAGGGACATAGAATTCCCCCTCATAGTTTCCTGAGAGCTACCCAGTTTATACAGAATACTAAACGCTAAATTTGGTAGTTAAATCAGAGAAATAAATAGGCACAGACCCACGACGGCACATGCAGTATATCCACAGAGGTCTTAGAAAATAAACACAAACTGTGCATACTTGCACAGAATTGCACAGTTTAAGAAAAAACACATTTAGTTGATTCAGGTACATAAAAACTACACCACTAATGAGGGACTTTTAAATGAACTTTTTTTACAATAAGAGGAATAACAGTGTTCTTATATTATTATATTTTGTCTAGGTGGGAACAAACTAAAGGGACAACAGTTCCGTCTGGACTGGGCCTGGATCTCTCTGGAGAAAGAGTACTACGTGGTGGATGAGGAGGACAAGTATTTGGAGATTGTGCTCAAACGGAGAGGCTACCTAGGGGAGACGTCTTTCATTGGTTAGTCTGTTTGTCTTTCTGTCTCTCTCTTTCTTTCTAATCTTTACTTTCTGAAGAGAACATTCTTTGTTTTTGAGCCACAATAGTGGAGTTGCTCTAGGGACAGCAGTGTCCGTGAGTAGGTCCTTCACTTTGGCCCATACTAAACTGTCATAGCAACTTCATTATACCTCACAAAGATTGATATTTTGGATTTTGACTGAGATCTCTCAAGAAGAACTGGATGGAATAGGATAAAATTTGGTAAAATTAGTTTGGTCATGTCCTGACCTTTAATATAGTGCAGTTAAATTTTATTCTGATTTGCAAACTTTATGCTAAACATAATAATATTAGGATGTTAGTATATTATTATGAGTATATTAGGATGCTATAATTAGTATTTAGCTCAGAGCACTGCTGCACTATACCGAGTGAGTGCAGGCTCAAATGTCTGTGACCTATTAATTTTGTTTCTATCGACTGAAAATCCCTTGTTTTTCTGTTCCATTAATGTAACTTTCATTATTTTACATGACTGTTAATATTAGGTTTTTCATGTCTCTATGGTTCTCTTTCTGTGCATTACATGCATAAAAGGTGCATAGAAAATACTGTTGGAAAAAATGAATCATGAATTTTTCAGTTTCTTCACAGACATGACTGAATGCATTGAAACGCTACAAAAACACACTATTTACTGTGGAATAATTAGAAACTGACAAAAATAATTGGCATCAACTGTTGTCTAATCCATATTGTATAGAACACACAATTATACAACAGATGACATTAAATTAAAGTCAGGTCACTTCAGAACATTGTTTTCTTCTCATCCATATTTAGTGCTTTTAGGTGTATGTTGTGAGTCATTAGCTTGTGGGTGGAGTCATGACCTGCGACTGAGACAGAGCTCTCTGACAGTGAACAGTATGTTTTGCTCCAGAATGCATTGACATTGATTATCTGATTTTATTGTGACCTGTGGTGATTCAAGGCATGTCGTGTTTTGCACAGGAAAAGCAAACCTATGCCATAACTGAGCGTCGTATGTGCCTTACAGTAGGGATGGTGTTCTCTTATTTAAGGCTTTTTCTTCTTCTGAGAACATATAGCTGATGTGACTCTCCAAACAGCTCTCATTTTGATTAATCTGTCCAAAGGGCAATGTCCAAGAAGCCTTGAGGCTCGTCAACAAGCCTTTTAGCACTCTACATGGAGCACTTTTCATTCAGAAAGTGACATTTAAGTTATTCTTGGTTCTGTTTCTCTGTTCTCTATAGAATAATCTAGAATTTAGCTATTTTTTGCAGATTTGTTTGTTCTAATCTATGGCAAACAAAAAGCATGCAGGTATGCATGAGCATTAGAGAGTCTTTAATCTCTTTGCAATACACATTCCAAAAATCTCCAAACATTTCCTTTTAGCATCCACAATAATCAGATTTATCCTGTAAGCCAAAGTAATTCTGTATGGCCTTGAGCCACTTTAGAGTTTACAGAAAGATTTTTTTTGTTATGAGTGTGAGGAAGCTAGACAAGATAACTGTTCTGGCCTGTGCAGCGATGCAACTCTTAACTTACCAGCACATACAGGAAAACAAGAAAAAATGGTTTTTGATACAAGATTGCATGAAGCAGCATGCTATTTTTCCAGATCCTCTCTTTCTGTAAATTAATGTTAATCTGTTTGTGTTTGACTTGGAGGTTCCCAAGGGCTCTGGCACACCAAGCTGACAGTCAGCCGTTGAAAGGTGTATGGTCAATACAGCAGGTTTCAGCATGCATAAGAGCTACAGCTCTTATGTGTGCCTGTTTGACCAACTGAGCATATGCAGCTGGCTTTAAAGTCTCACTAGCAGTCCAGTATGTCCCAATTTTTTACCTTGACCTTTTTTTTTTTACCTTACTTTTATAATTTTCTATGCCCAAGCTGACAACGTAGTTTCACGTTGGCTTGGAAAAGGTTATCTAGTTTCTTTTGCTGCAGTGTTACCTGAAGAAGAAATACAGATGACTTTATTTTCTAGATGTATAGTGGTCCTTTACACACTGCATTGTTTTTTGTGTAATGCAATTTACAAAGGTATTTTTAAGGCATCTTAAAGTGCAGCATGAAAAAAGGAGAGACTGACATTAGGATCAGA
>JAUBNQ010000006.1:14493049-14515300 GCA_032353495.1 Ctenopoma kingsleyae | reverse complement strand
TAAATTTAAATAGAAAAGAATATTAGGAAAAGAAAAGGAAAAGAAAAATGCCTTCCTGACCTATGTAGGTAGATAGTGTGTTTGCAGATACATAGATTACATTAGATTAGACATATAGTCTGTCAGAGATAGCAGAGAGAAAGACACCCAGCGATGTTGTCTGAAGCTTGCTGCTGTTTGCTGATGAAAGCTAGTGTGGTGCCAGGCAATGGTGGAGGAGAGTTGTTACACATGCTCCATCACAACGGGATGTACAAGTAGAGAGGATCAATGAAGGAGGAGTGCAGAGATTAGAACAAGGTTCAGAGATGCCCCCGCAAAGCAGAGCTCAACCAGAACTTCACTGGACAAGAGCATGAGGATCAGTTCGGATTCTTCCACCACTGCTCTCACTTTTTCACTTCTTATGAAAAAAAAATGACTAAGATGATATCAGCCATCTTTTCTTTTTCTTCTTCACGGGTGTGTGCCTTTCTCCTTATCTACTGTGTTATTCTAAATGAGTTCTGTCACTTTTTCCTCTGTGACACTTGTCCTACTGACTTGTCAACCCACCTAACCCGTCTCACCATCTTTTCTTTTCACCTCATCTCAACACAGACTCTGTTTGGTCCTAACCTGTTTTTACTCTTCAAAGACAACACCTCTGTTCTTCCTGCTCCTTTATTGCCCTTCTTCCGCCCACTCCCTATTTATCATTCATCTTATATCTACCGCCTTCTCCTCTGTTGCACTCCAGTGCAGCTCTCATGTTTGTTCTTGCTTTGTCTTTCTATCCTCACTTCCTTGTGTGCATCCTGTATTTGGTTGTTACCCATTGTGATGGATCTCAGCTGGTTCCTCTATATCTTTATTTTGTCACATCATCTTGCTCTCTTCCCTTCATGAAACCATCATCTTCTCCACATATTTGCTTTTCTTTTTTATTTCTCTTTCTATTCTGTCTTCTCTGCTATGTTAGTAATATTAGTAAAACCCCTGCGGAAACTAGATGGAATTGAATTCTCATTCTTCGTTGTTACTTCTTGCATAAGTCTTTTCTGTCTGTTCTGCACACTTTTTCTGGTCTGTCCTAAGAGATAAGTGGAGAGTTGTTAACAAGTTGTACTGCAGGCTAAGCAGGGTAGATGGAGAGATTTTATTTCACCAGCAGCTGAACCTGGTTTCTACACATCTTCACCTCAGCCACCTCAATGTGAAATATCTTGTAGAGTATAATGAACATGAAGGTACCTGCAAGCGTACATTTTATGTTGAACTGTGTATTTTACACTCAACCAAACTCTTCTTTGCTGAGGGAAAAAAGTCAAAAGGAAGGAACTATTGCACTTATAAACAAAATTTGCCTTTGAATTTGTTTGAGTGCTCTTTCTATCTGTGAGTTTATGTCTGTGTCTTGTAGAAGCAGTTAAAAAAGGAGTGTAACATTGAGGAAGAGCAATGTAGAGATCAGACACCCCCAGGTGGGAATATTCTCCACCTGCTGAGAAGAAACCCTATTGTGACCCCAGGCAAGGTGTATCTCTGCAAAGGTGGTGCAATGAAGCTCCACCCTTTTCTTCTCTCCTGTTTGTTTTTGTTTTGTTTTTTGTGCATACGTGTGTGTGTGTGTTATTTAAGTTGGGTCAAATGATTGTCAGAATGGGAAATGATTTCTAGTCTTCACTTCTGTAAAGTTATAGGATAATTCTTCATTAGATTAACTCTGTTTTTTCATTCAAGGTCTATGCATTATCTAACTGCTTTTCTCTATACTTCATCGTTAGTCACACAGTCTGCATTTTATTTCATTTGAGTCAAATCATGCCCTGCAGATGGAGGGAAATGATCCATGCACACACTGGGTATGGATCATTTCCCAGCAGAAGACCAACTTCAGTACATATATACATTTCTCATGATAACAAAACAGTCATGACTTCAGTATCACCTTGCTAGGCAACACTTTGGACTTTTCTTTTACCCTAAGTCTTACACTAAGGATTGAAAAAAGTGAATTCTCTCACCCCCTACTTTGGTCTGAGCTGCAAACAGATACACCTAATTTCTGAGAGTGTACGGTAGCTGCATCATGCTGTTACATCACCTATTACCCCTTTTCCACCAAGCCAGTTCCACAGCTGGTTCAGAGCCACTGCTTAATTTCAAACCAGTTACTTCAGTTTTGACAGCTTAAGAACTGGTTCTCTGGTTCTGTTTGTGTCAGGGGCTAAGGGTGGAACAAGATAAACTAAAGCTTTGTTGTAAATATAAAATCAAAAAAAGACTTTAACAGCAGTATGTCTGTGCGGTTTGGGAATGAAGACTGAAGGTTCTTACAGGTAACAGTGACATGAATGAAGGTGACTGCAAGTTTGTATTCCTTCATATGTGATTATAGTCATCTTAAATTTTGCATACAGTACTCACCTTACTGTGTGTAAAATCTAATGCCCCCAGTCTCGTCCTCATGTCTTTGTCACCTCATCTTTTTTCTGCATCAGCCTGGAAATGATCTGCTCACCTTGTTGTTATCAGGCACTGTGAAAACAGGCAAAGGAACATGAATGGTACGTTATTGCATGGATTATGCCATCTGGGTTTCCTTGATGTGTGTGTTTGATGTGAAACCCAGTGATACCAGTAAGCTCTCCTGCTTTGAAGAGTGTGTATCAATAAGTACGAATGATATGTGTGTGTGTGTGTGTCAATGTGATGCGGAGTCACATGAAAGATAATAAAATACAGTTGAAGAGAAAAGAAGGTGATACACTCACACACACACACACACGCACACACACATTATCATGCATACCTAACACTTGCGATACAGCCATGCTAGATAATCCATCTCACTAAGGTGAATATGCTTATTTAGTCAGTCACAAATTCATTTCACACATTCCTGAGGGTCTGTAAATGATGAGTGAAGAAAAATTGTTGCAATGCTCGTTTTCACACCAATTTCTGAACAGCATTAATGGGTGTGAATATCTCATCTGTTTTTCATCTGTTTCTCTCTCCTGCCTGTCACCCCTTCATGATGGTTTTCTTTATTTTGTCTCCACTCCATCCTGTCTGTCTATTTTTTTTTAACACTCATCTGGCCTGATCTCTTTGTCTTTTTCTTTACATCTGTCACTGTTTGTCAGGCATTAGCACCATGGATGGTAGTGCAAAGAAGGATGAAGATTTCAAGGGCAAGTCTCAGAGACAGGTCCAATTCAACCCAGGACAGACTTCAGCCACATGGCGGGTTCAGATCCTGACTGATGGGAAGTATGAACAGGTGGAGACCTTCCAGATTTTGCTAATGGAGCCAGTGATGGGAGTGATGGAGTTTCCTTCCACAGCAACAGTTGAGATCCTGGATCCAAGTGATGGTCAGTACTGCTCATGCATACATAACATGTACTCAGCGTGTTCTCTGTTAGTACCAATCAGTGGTAGGAAGTAAATAAGTACTTATACTCAAGTGCTTAAGTACAAATTTGAGGCGCTTACTTAATCAGTTTCATGCTATTTAGTACCTCACAACATTTTGGATGCAAGTACTGAACTTTTCACTCCACAACTTTTATCTGACAGTTTTAATTAAAAGTTACCTTGCAGATTCAAATTATTAATACAAAATATAATTAACTTATAAATTATGTAATATTACTGATTGAGCTACACAGCAATATATAAAGTTACAATAGGCCCACCTTTACCAGCTTTAGC
This sequence comes from Ctenopoma kingsleyae, assembly GCA_032353495.1. Taxonomy (NCBI): domain Eukaryota; kingdom Metazoa; phylum Chordata; class Actinopteri; order Anabantiformes; family Anabantidae; genus Ctenopoma; species Ctenopoma kingsleyae. The sequence goes on along the minus strand of JAUBNQ010000006.1, from coordinate 14,511,598 downwards.
ATTAAAGTAACAGTTACACAATGCATCAATAGCTTTAATCCAGTAATACAATATATGATTAGGAAATGACTCATTCTGCATAATGAGTTCCTATTCTTTTGGTACTTTTGGTACTTTTAATTACTTTTGAATACATTAATTTTATGTATATGTATGTTTCTAACACTGCAACAACTTTTCACTTAAATAATGTTTTTTATACATTTAGTCTTTGTCGGCTTAGAGCATTGTCTGTACAGTAAGAAATAATTTAAAGACGCTAAATACAGAAGCATAATTAAGTCTTTTCCGCAGGGTTTATATACTAGAACTGTCTATAGAACTAATTTATTCTGTAATAATTTATTCTATATTTATTTACATGATAAATTACCTAGGTTTGTAAGTAAAGGAACAAACATATATTTTTGGGCATTTATACACCGCACATTGAATTTGAAATGAAACACTTAAGATGTGAGCAAAGTCAAGACTTTCTGCTTTAATTCAAGGGGTTTGACAAGAGCGTGGCATTCAAGAATTACAACCATTCAAAAATGGCAGCCATTTTTAAACTCTTAGGTGTCTTTTGCTGTGTGTTTTGGGTCATTATTCACCTGTAATACGTAGTGGCGTCCTGTCAGTTTTGCAGCATTTGGCTGAATCTGAGCAGAGTATAGCCCGTACACTTTAGACTTTATCACTTTTATCAGGTAGACAACAATCTACCTGATACAAGTCAACAATGAACACCAGGGACACAGCTCCACTGGCAGCCAAACATGCCCATGCCATAACACTGCCTCCACCATGTTTGCCACATGATGGGGTATGCTTTGGATCATAAGCTGACCCTTCTCCATACTTTTCTCTTCCTATCATTCTGGCACAAGTTAATAGTGGTTTAATCAGTCCAAAGCATATTATTCCAGAATTGGTCAGAACATTTTTAGGTGTATTCTGGGAAAAATCTAATCTGGCCTTTCTGTTTTTGAGCAGTACCGCTGTGTTGCACCTTGTTGTGTAGTCTCTTGACTGTAGATTTGACAATGACACACCTACCTCTTCCAAGAGTGTTCTTCACTTGTGAAAAGGTTCTTCTTCATCATCGACAGAACTCTGTGGTCATCCGCCTTAGTCTTCCAAAGTCTCCCAGGCCTTTTGCTGTTGATGAGTTGCAAGTTACTTCCTTCTTTTCAAGAATGTTCCAAACTGTCAGAACACAAACCTAATGGTTAATATGCATGACATGTAACCACAATATCCCCAATTTGAGTCTGGCTGGGGCATTTTGTTGCATGTCACACACTCTCTTTGTTTGTTATGTTTGTCTCATCACTGGTGTTTCATTGAGTATAATGTTTACTTCCTAAAACCCATTAACAAAAAGCAGCATAATTAGAATTACTTGTTTTTATTTGGGGCATTACCATTAGGCAAAATCAAATATTACCAACAGGCCTCATTTGGCCTCTCTTCAAAAACATTAATATTGCTGTTTACTAGTGAACACTGGTCAAAACATAATGGATATCAACACACAGACACAAACACACACAAAACTTCAATCTTTGTTTCTGTAATTTCATCCTGCTTGTTCTTTGTGTCTGTGCCTGCAAATTGAAATGTTAATGGAATATTGAGTAGTGCAACAAACTAGATGCTCTGCTTCATCAAGGCTAGATTTATTCTTCTGCAACGTTTACATTCATTTTTTTGTATGCAATACTCCCCTCGTCAGTACAACTTTTAAGTAATTATAGATGTGCAACAACGATAGAAACAGTGAAGCTTCAATTATTGTGACACATTGTACAACAGCTGCTTTCATCACTTTGTCTCTCATTTGTCTTCTCATTCTCTCTCTTTCACCACATCTTGATCTCTCTCTCCCCACTCACATTCATCCTCTTCAATCTATCCTCCCCCGTGGGTTAATTATAGTGAGTGTGGAGTCCAACGGCTGGTTTGTTTTCTAGCATCTCTAGGGATTGTCTAATGTGACAGAGATGTGTCACTCTGTACTCTAATGGGCCAGTGAAGCTTTAGCTATGCCTGTGGCGTTAGCTGTACTCCAGCTTCTTTCTCTAATGATGAAAACTGGCTTTGTCTGGTCTTCCGGTTAGCCTGGAGATTCCCTCCCTAAAGGGCATGTCAGCTAGCCTAATGTCAACTTGAGAGGAGGAGAACAGATTGCTAAGCTTTAACTAAAAGTTCCAGAATTCGAACAAGCTGAGTTTGTTATAACAGCATGGGCACTCTCTGTTTGTCTCTATGTATGCCTGGAGTTTTTCTACATTTTTTTCTTGTTCTGTTATTTGTCACAGTGCATACTCGTACTCATACCACCCTTTTGTATTAGTCTGTTGCTACTTTAATAACGAGGAGTAGGCTTGTCCTACAGTGTGTTTGCCTGTGGTACACCCACCCTTAGTGCTGCAGCAAACACAAACTCTGTTTAATTAAAGGGTGTGATAGCCTGGATTTCTGCTTGCAAAACTTTCTAACTTTCTTTTATATATAATCCATGCACAGCGCTGACTAAAGATGAAGGTGGTACCCTGCTGTTTGACTGTTTGCTGCAAGCACTACCAGCATCTTGCCACAATCAGTCACATCTTTCTTTTTCCTCTACAGCGAGCACACTATATATCAGTAGAGCTGTTACTCAACTGCCTTTTGCATCAAGGTCATTCCACTAAATGATAAAAAACTGTTTTCTCTGTTGTAATTTTTTGTGTGCTGAACCACAATGTCACCTTCAATCAAGCACATTCTTGTGAGTAGGAGCTTAGTCTCAGTTAGGATGTAAAACCTCTTGACTAATGTACCGTAGGGTACACCAAAAGAGGGAATGCATTTTGTGAGGTTGCAGTTGTTTTGAACTATGACATGGTGTTGTGCTACTTTTAGTTACGCAGTGTAGTGCCATCAAATGTAAGGCTCTAGAGGCTTGAGATTTGTTTTACGGTTATAGTTAAAGAATTTGTGTGTAACAACCTGACCATAGAAACAAAACATCCACAGCCATGAAATATTGATGAAATTATCAATAATGGAGTGGGTCTAGGTGTAGAAATAAAAACAATGTTTTTGGTTTTTTTTTTGGTTTTGTTTGTTTTTGCAAGACAATAATAAGATCAGGTATAAGTATTCACTGTGTGAACACTCTCTGTAAAAGCATATATCTTTTCTCCCCATGAATGTTTTAAAATAACTGTGTTTTACTCTAGGTAGTGAACTTGACCCATTTGGGGGCACACAACATTTGCACTAAAAGAGAGAAGTGAGAGTTGAAATGTGACAGAACTATGAGAAGAGGAGGTGTGCAGTATACAGAATAGTGTGGAGAGAGAGAATAAAATCATGATATAGTGGTGTGTGTGTGTGTGGAATAGGTAAGCATGAGACCCTAATCCCCTGCCATGAGTCCCTGTGCCCCCCTGGGGAGTGACAGATTGTGGGCAGCAACAGAAAGGAGAAACGGAGGAGAGGGGAGAAGATTGAGAGGACAGAAAACAATTTAGGGAGAATTACTGTAAGAGAAGAGAAATGTTTGACCCCCTGCCGTGTATAGGATTGTCTTACATTGATGTCTTCATCGCAAATAATCATCTCAGTTGTTGATGTGTTTTTTGGTGGCTGCTGATTCAAACATTGAAATCTGTTTTTCCTTTTTTCCCCCTGATTATTCACGGTCTAGTGCTTGCCTTTTTAATGCAAGTTGTTGCCACACAAGCAAACTACATGTGTCTTGCTGTTCCCATAATTCACTCACTTAAAGAGATGGGGAAGGGAACAAACTCACAAGAAGATCTGGGACGAACTGAAGCTCTGTCCACACTGTTAGTAGTTTTATTGGTCCCTTTGCGTCTGTGGAAAACAGCTCCAACATTTATTTTTTTCTGTAATGCCACTAAGTTCTTTGCTGTGATAGATGATGCTTTCACTGCCTCTAAGTCTCTCTCTCAATCAAATAACTCCTCTCAGAGATGGAGAGAGGAGTGGACAAAGCACAAAAATAAGAGACATTGTGTGGCTGACCCATTTGTGTAAAAAATTCCAGATGATTCACTCTCTTTTTTTAATTAACTAAGAGGCTTGAATGTGTTATCGTCAGCGACAAACCAGGTATGAAGAAAAACTTCTGGAGTGGTGTCTTTGAAGACCGCCTCTGGTTCCATCAAAATGAAAACTGTGGAGAGTTTTTTTGAGAGTTATTTATGAATATGAATAAGCACACGGCAGGACCACCACTTCAGTAGCCCTGAATAAAAAAAATGTCAGCTGTGACTCACTAATGCACAACCAGAACAAAAGCCTGAATCAGTCCTTGATGGTGTAATGTGCTGTGCATTTTTTCAGTTTATTGTACATATCATTACCCTTTTCATTTCTCGTTCTCTCTTCTCCTCCAAACAGAGTCAACTGTGTTCTTTCCTGAACACACTCACACAGTGGAGGAAGACGTTGGGGAGCTTTTCATCCCGGTGCACCGCAGTGGAGACATCAGCCAGGAGCTCATGGTGGTCTGCTACACACAGCAGGGTACTGACTGGCCATTTTTCACCTCATCTAACCCATTTACCCTGAATGTACATCAGTGCCTGCCCGTCTGGTTTCTGGCTTTGTTGGAAACAGAAAATATAAAATGTGAAACTTTTGACCACATGTACTCACTCTTTGCTGCATAGGCTGCAGGTTACACTAATAACTGCCTTGTTTAGGTATCCTGCATTTAATGCATGTCAGTCAATTTAGAATCATTTAGCATTTTTTTCTGATTGTTTTTAGGCTACTGTAGTGCTCACATTTGATCACAGATACTGTATTTAGTGAAGTAGCAGCTTAAGGTTGGTATCAAAGTTAGCTATTAACTAGTACCATTTCAAAGTTTGATAGTATTTTTCCAATATAAAGTATACTTCCACATATTCTCCACAGCAGCTCCACTCTCTTTGTGATAATTCAGACCTTTTGCAGCTGATTAAAAGTTACAGATTAAAACCTTGGTGCCTTTCTCAGGCAGTGAAATCCCATGAAATAAATGTATACAATACCTCAAGTGATAATGCATTCAGTGGTAAGCCTAATGAACTATAGTTTTACAACATTTACCCAACCCCACACCACCTGCGTGGTTGGCCTGTTTGCATTCTGATATAATGATTGACATGATGGGAAACTTTTGTATATAATGGCTACTCTAACATCCTGAATGTAATTAATTCCAAAGGGAAAATGCATCTCATTACTGGAGGGTTTTCTGATGTCTTATACAAATGCAATTTCAATCAATGAGATGTTTTAATCAATATAGACAGTTTTTATTATTTCCTCCAAAACTCCTCATACCTGTCATCATCCTCATTTGTCCTATTGCTGGTCCCTCTGAAGGATCTGCCTCAGGAACAATTCCCACCACCGTCCTGTCTTACTCGGACTATATTTCCCGTCCGGAGGAGCATAGCAGCATCCTCCGCTTTGACAAGGGAGAGAGGGAGAAGCAGTGTCGTGTGGTGATCATCGATGACTCCCTGTATGAAGCAGAAGAGAGCTTCAATGTCACTTTGTCATTGCCTGTTGGAGGACGTCTAGGAAGGCACTACCCTACAACCAAAGTCAACATCTTGGAAGATATGGATGATGGTAAAGAATACTGTTAATGTTTACAATGCATACAATGCAATGTTTGTCAGTCACTAAGTAATTAGTTTTTTTTCTGTACTTACTCAGTTACTTTCACCAAATTCCTACTTCCATCTATCTTTCTTTTCAAGTTAGAATAACTTTGCTGAGAAAACTTTTAAAAACCAAACTGTCGTTAACACATTTCTTTTCAAAACTCATCACATGGATGAGAGGTTGTAGTGACCTTTATAAAGGGCATTTAGTCTCCAAAGAGAGGCTGAGAAGATTTTATACATTTCTGCTTAGTGTGTGTATGTGAATGGCTTCATGGTTAAACAACACATGCATATATGCAGCACACAGGCGCTCACAAACACAGTGGTGTGGGTATGAATTCACAGTGCTGTAAGATCTGGTGTTTTGGATTGTCATCACAACCTTTATATTACAGAAGTTTGGATAATTAAACTTGTTTACAAACTTGCAGGGTGTTAAGGCATGTAGGATAAGAGTGTTGGAAATACCCTGACATAAACCCCTGCTCTCGCAGTAGATAAATGGAAGCAGACTCCAGTCTTGCTGCAATTCAAACACTTTTTAATTACAGTTAAAATTCACAGAGGGAGTTCAGAGGGATTACATTATCACGCATGTCCCTGCTCTGCTGACGCTGTGTTACACGATTCTATGGACAAAGTAGATTACATCTTCTAAAAGGCAGAGAAATAGAAGATTTCTGGGGACAGACAAGCCTGCTGGGAAATACCTATTCCAATCTACAGGCGTTCTCTGCCATCGCAGTATTCTGCATTGATTTACTTTATAGACTTGGAGAGACTGAATGTCTCTACTCCACACATTGCAGTTAGTATATGCAGTTTTGTAACAAGAAATGTAGGTAAAATACTAGCAAGTAATTAAAACTTGACCTTACATCATCAGGCCACGTAGATAGTGTCCTTCATCAGCATCTGCAATAAGAGATTTATAAGCTTACTCATTCATCTGAAGCAGGTGTAAACAATTGCCCTGGTTTCCTGTAATGTATTTTATTTTTTTTATCCCTTCTATTCCATTGTTTTTTTTCACTTTGTTAAGGAAAAACTGGCCTTATTATTCATGAAATTCTGTAGAGGGAAATGAGTGTCTACATTTAACTGTCATCTAAAATAACTAGAGAGGAAAGTTCTTCAGGCACTCTAAGGCAGAACAAAGAGAGAGGTTATATTAAAAGCCTTTATTTAGTCGGGCATAGTGGTGAAACCCGGAAAAGCAGACTAGTTTTGACCTTACAGTGCTCTAAATAGAGACTCTGTAACAGAAATAAACAATTTTACATTACACATTATAGGCCACTAAATGCTAAGGCCACCAACTGATGACCACAGAGGATATGGTTGTCATAAATAGCTGTTAATATAACTTTCTTCAAAGCATTTTTGTAGCACATTTGCCAGGATGTTTGTCTAGTTAAGATTAAAATGTAGAGAAAGGAAAACTTATTTTATAGACATTTGACTCTTTTCTTTTTCAAGCACTCTTAGTCTGCCTTTATAGTAGCTCTTTGATTTTGTCATAAATTGTTAGATCAGAAACAGGAAGAAGAGTGTCAGCAAGGACTGTAGACTGGGATAAATTAAACAATGAAAATTTACAACTGAGAACCCATCTAGGGATACAAACAATTGTGCCAAGTTATATATATATGTGTGTGTGTGTGTGTGCGTGAAGGCATCTGGGGGCTAGTTAACAAGAAAGCTTGACACGCTGTCTGATTGTTAGTAAATTGTCAAAAGACTTCAGTTGGGGCGCTGAGTTCAAAGGAATGGAAATGTGTTTGTGAAAGCCCAACTCCAGTGAGAGACGATGTGTCATTTTTAGCCTCCCAGAGGATAATATACCGTCTGCCAGTGCTCTAATACCTGCACAGAGGCAAGTCAAACTGCAGCCTCCTTCACTTGAGTTTAACCTCCATTCACCAAGGGAAATAGCGAAACAAGAGTTACAATGCTAAGTGTTTATTGTGTACGTGACTGCCTGAGTCCGCCATGCGTGCATGCTTATTTGTGGCTATTTCTGCGCACACCAAGTTAACGTTAGACCTCAAATTCTGCATCAAAGGTAAGTGGTGAGAAAACCACTTGAACAACTCTAAGTGTGACTTCTGGTGCTCCCCCTTTTTTTTCCTTCCCCCAGGTCAAAGTCAAGTTCAGGTTGCTGTTCTCCTTCCATGTATTTCTCCTCTACCTCTACTCTCTCTCTCTCTCTTACTCTTTTTCTTTCTCTCACCTTAGCTGAAAAAAGGCCCACGGGTGTCTGCTCGATTTAGTACTTTATCAGATTAAACTCTACAGTACCTGTCTCCCAGAGTGTTGCTCTCTGCATGGCTGCACACTGACTCAAAGTGAGTGTTGTCATCTCCTTGTACCCTGCCGAGGAGAGAGGGCACTCAGGCTCTCTCAGTAGGATGCATATGGCCACAGCTGACTTTGTAGAATTGTAGATTAGCTCAGAGTATTTCTTGGAAATCCCGTCCTTCATTTCAATATTGGGGCAGCATTGCTGTTGGTCACACTCCCAGAGCATAAGAATGGCTTGCTAATTAGTACATTGTGCCCTTGCTGCAGATAAAAACTGGGGTTATTTTTTCTCTTAGGGCAACACATTCAATCTTTAAACCAGATTAACATGAACAACGTGAACAAATTGCCAATATCACCACATCAAGCAAATTAGTGATGTTTTATTTGATTTCTTTTTTTTTTTTTTAAATATGAGGTTAAACTGTGCAGTATTTCACAATAAAAACAAAACAGAAAAAAATAAATGTGACTGTTCCAAAATAGTTCTACCTCCTTTATTATTGCAAGGTTGCTTATATGAATTAATTTTAACCTTATGCATTAATAAGAAGTTTATAACATTAAGAAAATAATTGTATTTTCAAAGATTATAATCATAGACAAATTTGTAAAGTCTTGTTACTCACTTCCTTCCAAATGCACGGGCACTTCTTTAGAGGACAGCTGAGAATTCTCTACAAACAGTATTTAACGGTGCAGTGACACACAAATGGGTACAGACACCCACACACAGTAATTATCACAATTTGGTTTTACACCTTCCCCAGCCCTCACACACACTTGAGAGTGCTAAACCACAGGCGCAGCCCCGGAGGGAAGAGAGGATGTAGTTCTCACTCATCTGTCATCACTCAACTCCCTCTTGTGGTGTCAATAATTTGTTGTCCCCCAGGTGCAGTCGGGACGTGTGGGAATGTGGACGTGTATATATTAGCTGTCGAATAGGAAGGAATGTGTGCCACATTGCTAACATATAATGTCTAGAGTTGTGGTATATGTTTCTGTTATGATTGTTGAGGCATGCATTAATGTAACAGTAATAATCATCCAGAAAGAAAAAAACACCTTTACCAACCCCCACATTATTTACCTATTTGGTCAGATGTTTTTTATCCCACACATTCTGTAATTCTCCCTTTAATCTGCAAATACACAAATTCTATTTGCGTTACATCTGTTAGGTGAAGCTGGCTGTGTAGGAGGAAAAGGTATATGAGAAAGACAGATGCAGTGAGAGAGAGGCTGCGCACTGCACTTGATGTGTAATACTCACTGGACATTTTTTGCCCTGTGCTGTCGCTTATTCTGTCAAGTTGAGAGTCAAAATGTAACTGCAGTAATTTTCCCTACTCCCTTGGTTATTTACACTATGCATAGCTTTTGTTATCTGTCCCAGTTAAAATATAGAAATAAAATATAAAAGATCATCATATCTATAATGTAATATTCAGGAAAAAAATATCTGTGGTCTGCTGATGTGTTTGATCACTACACAAAAATATGATAATACATGTGCTATTTTTGAACCATATGTCAGAATATAAGAAAGGAGGCAAGTGAGAGAGAGTGGCAGCTTAAAACAGACAGATGAAACTTTTCTTCTGCCAGTTTCTTGGACTTGACAAGGGGGTTGTGAGAGATAAAGCTGTCAAATACACATTGGACTGCCTCCACTTTGTTGCCTCGGGAAACAATGACAGTTCAAACAAGCCTTTGAGCAGTCTAGGGGGCCGCTTTCTCTCTGTCTCACCATCTCACTGTACCACATTCAGAGAGAGACACACAAACATTTCAGCACACACATACGCAGACCTTGTTTTTTAGTGTTAACGGCATCTTTTTTGTTGAAAGTACTTAGTGGCTTCTGGCAGAAGAATGGCAACAATGAGTTTGGATGAGAGGCTAGGGAAGGTTGGAAGGTCATGCTTTCCTGCAGTTTGACTTCAGACTAATGGACTGTCACTGTTTGAACTCTGTGTCTGGATGCTGGCTTTGTAAATTAATCAAATCAGAGTGCTGTTGGCTACTGACAGATCTAACGTTACTACAAATGCATGCAAGATTAACACTAAACAAAAAGTAAAGTAACAAACATTCAAACATGAATACCGCTTTGACAGAAAAAGGTGTCAGGGTTAGGATGTCTGTCCGCAGTTTGATTTTGAATTAAGTTTTTAAGTAACATGACACAACAGAACCCCAAAAAGACCAGATCACTTGTGTCCAAATGTGCACTTATTAAAAACGCTTTGAAAGCTACTACAACAGGAATATTATGAACCTGTAGTGTTGAATGAAGTACTGCTAAGTGATTTTTTTTTTTTTGCTATCTTTGTTCTTCAGCTCCAGTGTTTTACTTTGGAGATGTTGAATATCATGTGGATGAGAGTGATGGATATGTTGAGGTCAAAGTTTGGAGGATGGGGACTGACTTGTCCAAACCTGGCACAGTGACTGTACGCTCTCGTAAGTCTGAGTCTGTCTCTGCAGAAGGTAAGCTCTCTGTCATATGGCCAAGTGTCTTTCTGCTTGTCTCTACACATACTCAACCTCTTATCATTGTAGTTGTTTCTGACCTGTCATCTCCTTCTCTCTCTGTTCTTCCTACAGCCGGTATTGATTACATGGGCATTAGTCGTAACCTGGACTTTGCCCCAGGTGTCAGCATGCAGACGTTCAGGGTTACCATTCTGGATGACCTGGGACATCCTGAACTGGAGGGGACAGAGACCTTTGGCCTTGTCCTACGTATGCCAGCACATGGTATCCTGGGAGAACCTGCGAAAGCTACAGTCTTTATCAATGACTCAGTCTCTGACTGTAAGTGATTTGATTTTCTTTTAACTGGAATATTTAGCTGTAATTTATAGCTGTGCTAGCAGGGCTCTAGGGATGGTATTGTTGGTTTGGGATTCTGTCAGTCCGGATGGTTTGTACAGACGTTCATGGGCCTCAGAAAATTAATCTTCACATTTTTTTGTCGTTCGGTGGCCGCAATTATTGGATTAATTGCCAGGAAATTTGGTAAATATGTACCAATGATGCTCAGAGGATAAATTCTAAGGAGACTGATCATCCTCAGATTTTTCCTCTACTGCAACATTTCCATCAGCCTCAACTGTACTTTCTTCTCTGTGTTTATTAGCAGATGTTTCTGTGCTAAGGTGCTAAGTTCAAAACACTGCCATGTCTCACACCGTAACACAGTCATTGCATAATTATTGATTCATGTTTATTGTTCATGTTTGGCCTAAGCATTTTATGTTATTTGACTTGTTTTTTTAAAGTCATTTCAGTTGACCCCAGATAGCATGAGTAGATATTATTACTGCCTTTGTCACATTTGATGATTGAACTGTCCCGTTGACTACCAGTGCCCAAGGTCCAGTTCCGTGAGCCGGTGTACTCTGGAGAGGAGAGTGACGGTCAGATCACAGCCACAGTTTACCGCAGTGGCGACATCAGACACAAATCCACTGTTCGCTGTTATACCCGTCAAGGCTCTGCACAGGTTACCTCTGATTTTGATGAGCGGCCCAACACAGATGCATCTATCATCACTTTCTTACCAGGTACTTCAGTAATAACATGTACACCACACGTTTTCTCTCACCTTTTCAGAAACCTATCTTGTCTTGAGTGCTGAAACCCTTTTAATTAAATAAACAGTTCCTCCAGGTAATTTCTTTTCAATATGTATTTTTCCGAAATAGCGGAACTGAACAAACTGGGGGAGAAGTTATATGAATAATATGATACATGGTGTAAAAAGAAAAAAAAAGAGTCATTGTAAAATATATCTATCCTTTCTTTCACCACCACATTTTTGACATGACCTGTCACCACTATCTTGCTGTACACTCTAGGCGAGGCGGAGAAGCCGTGTGTTCTGTCACTGATTGATGACACATTGTATGAGGAAGGAGAAGAGCTGCGCTTGGTCTTAGGGAATCCAAAGAGCAGCTCACAGTTTGGAGCATCAGTGGGAGCTCTGAATGAAACCATGGTGAAAATCAAGGACACAGCTGACAGTAAGTGAGATGTAGAGGGGAATGAAGCTAGGAATTAAATATAAGGTAACATAAAAAGTATTAAAATCAATTTTTTATTTATTTGAATAGTTAAACAGTTTAGGCTTATGAGTGTGAAATGTTAAATGCAGAGTATATCTGAATACATGTGATATGAAGCTATGAAGTTGTCACTAACAGTGATAATGGAAATAAAAAGTGTCCATTAAAGGTTTGCATACCTAATCCAACAATATGTTCGCATTTTACTATACATGTGCCCCTTCCTATGCACTTTAGAACCCATCATCCGTTTTCTGGAAACCAAGTTCAGTGTTAGTGAACCAAAGGAGGCTGGCACTGTGGCAACTGTGAGGATCCCTGTGGTACGAGTGGGTGACACATCAAAGGTGTCAGTGGTCCGTGTTCACACCAAAGACGGGTCAGCTGTCTCAGGAGAGGACTACTACCCAGTGTCTCAAGGTACACGCACCTGTTGTGACTCTCAGGGTTAAAGGTACACTGCTATGTGTTAATATAAAAAAAGAATGAATAAAAGCAAATACTGTAGTGTTTAGGTGAATTTTCATTTATTCCTGCTTTGTCAGTGGAGTGGAATCCCTCTATTTAACCACAAATCTTTTATTTCAGTGAACCTTTCTTAGCTTAATCAAGGCTTGAAATATTTATAATAATGCATTCATCCTATTCAAATCATACCTGCCTACCCACCGTTTAAATAGTATAAACGTCTCAGCAGTTTGAATCATACAGCGTTCAATTTCACATTTTGCACAATATTTTCTCTGTGCTGCATATTTCTAATGCAAAGCTCTATTACTTACCTCTCGCAGAGATGGACCACCTTTGGCACTATTCAAATAGAAACCTGCTATGCTTTTTAGTTAAGTGATATATTCCTCTGAAGCTGTAAAATATGAATTGTGATATTATGAGGCTTTGTTGAGGAAAACTAAACTTGCCAAAAAGAGAGAGGAACCTGACCTTGATGCCACTTGACTATTATCATCACAAAATATGTCACCCGACTATTTGCCAGAACCATTGATGCATTTATTCTAATCATGATCTGTTTGTCTTGTATTTTGTGTTGTATGTACTTTTAATCAGCTACATTTGACGTTTCTGGTCTGTTATGTGTGTGTGTTTGTGTGTGTGCTCAGACATTGACTTCAAACAGGGGGATAAGGAACATCTGGTGGAGGTGGAGGTGCTATTTGACGGTGTCAGGGAGATGAGGGAAGCCTTTACTCTCCACCTGAAGCCTGATGAAAACATGGTGGCTGAAACTCAGGTCAGCATCATGTGTTCGTGCCTAACCATCACACAACAATCACACTAAATCCAACCTGACAGTTATGGAAGCTTGATGAATAAGTAAGGAGTTAAAAAATATATTTCATTTTCTGATTTGACCCATATTTATCCAGGTCAGCCCAACTGAGATCAGGGATCTCTTTTACGAGGGTGTTTCAGCCCAGACAACAGCAGCACTTTACTGTAGTCGCAGTCAAAAGAGTGATGAAAACATTTCACAATAAATAATAAATGATCTAAAAAAAAAGGAGCAGCAGGCACCCGACAAATGAGAGAGGAGTGAAAAGAGAAGCCACACATCCACTTCTGTGGTGATTCCAGTCTCATTGATAATAACTCATCATGTCCTGATTCACAAATGGCACTGACAAGAATTCTTCTTTGTAATTCTCACACTTAAACATCTTTTTTTTCTGTAACAGGTAACTAAAGTGATAGTTTACATTGAGGAGACCAACAGCATGGCTGATGTCACATTCCCCTCCCTGCCTCATGTGGTGTCACTGCTCCATTACGACAACATCGCCAGGACACCAGAAAGCCTCCCCCCACCAGCCGGCTACCCTGTCATCTGTGTCACAGTGAGTCAAGCCGAAACAATATTCAGGGAGTCGAGCAGCGTTGGAGATATTTTTGGAATTGAGTTGAATTGAATTGCTTGCTCTGTTAACTAGAACTTGACGGACCAGAGTTAAGTTTGTAGGTAATGAGGTAGTAGGATCTAACCAGAGCCCACCTCCTCTGGGACAGGAGTACACATTATTATCCCTCAGGACCCATACTTTTCTTCAGCCAAAGTTAAACTGTCCCTCCAGAGTTGACCAGTCTGTCCTTCGCAGGAGGTCACAGTCCTCGTGCTTTCATTCACAGGAGAATCACTTCCTCTCTTGAATACAGACTCAGTGAGAAACATTAATGGATTTTCATGATGTGTCAGGTCATTTACTTCTCAGGTTCCTGCAATGTGCGGCTGTGACTGTGTGTGTGTCTGTGCACACGTGTGTGTGTCTGTGTTGTGGTCAACTGTGTAGGAGGTTCCCTCGGGAGACAAAATGAAGTAGTTGTGTCAAAACTGGAAATGCTGAGTGCTGCAGCAGGAGGTGCAGTGTCAACAGGTTTAAAAGAATATCCACAGAAACACTTCAAAGCTTACACCTTCATCCCATATCTCTATCTTTCCACTTATAAAGAAGCAGTTTTAAGAACTCGGATATGAAAACATAACACATTGAAACATCTGGATTTCCTTGGCAACAGTCACTTACTCGTTTGTATTCTGTACCTCTGCCTCCTTTTGTCCTCCGGCATCTGCTGCATCTTCCCTATCTATCTGCTGTCCCTACCCACCCACCCACTTATGCTCTATTCCTTCCAGGCTTGCAACACAAAATATCCAGACTATGACAAGACAGGCTCTATCTGTGTCAGTGAGCGCATCAACAACACCTTGACCCGCTACCGTTGGCTCATCAGTGCCCCAGCTGGCCCTGATGGCGTCACCAGTCCAGTGAGGGAGGTGGACTTTGACACCTTCTTTACATCCTCCAAGATGATCACATTAGACTCAGTATACTTCCACGCAGGCTCCAGGGTCCAGTGTGCTGCTAGAGCAGTTAATTCGAATGGGGATGAAGGTTTAGAGCTCGTTAGCCCCATTGTGACGATCAGCAAGGAAGAAGGTAAGGCCAGAAAAATAAACATGCATCTCCATGTCTTATTTTGCAACTTCCAGAGAAGGAAATAAACAGGGAAAGAAAACTAAAACCAGAAAAATACCAAAATTACTGGAAAGCCAAGTACTAGCAATACAGTCTTTTGGTCCCATTTAATGACTTTGTTTTTAAGCTATTTCTGGTTTCTGAATTAACATCTATTCACATTCTTACATTAAGTAAAACTAGTACTACCACAATATAAAAATACTTATTTTTACTTCTGTAAAAGACTTGCATTGAAAATGTATTATGCCATGCAGAAAATTGACCTCCATGTGTTATAATGTTAAATATCAATGTAAACAATTATTGCTGATGCTTTAATGTGTGTTATTTTATTGTATAACATTAAGTAAAATGAGCAATGAAAAATGAGTGGCTGAACATGAGACAACAGCCCCAATATGCCATAATTAAATGCCAATGAAATCATGTGCTGTAAGGAGGGATTGGTTCTCCCTCTCCCCTTAGATGAATAGCAACAGCAATATATATAAATATTGCTGTTGCTATTCTATTCCTAATGCTGCACTCACTCAACCTCCACATCCTGAATTCAACAAGTTCAGGGTTGCAGTATCTCAGGGTGGTTGCAAGGTATTTTTAGAAATATGGAAATCACTACTGGACTCAGTAATAGCTCCAAAAGGTTAAGAGAAAATTCCTTTAACAGAATATTATCCCATTCTGTTTATCTTTTAGTTTCCTCTAAAATGCTGCAATTTATTGTTGCATTCAGAATCTCTATCTCTGCTCTTTTGTCGTGTAAAGGTATGTGTCAGCCACGTAAGATGGGGACTGTTGGTGCTGAGCCTTTCTCTGCCAAGCTACGCTACACTGGAGCAGACGACCCAAAACACCCCAACCTCATCAAAGTGACTGTCACCATGCCTCACATAGATGGTAGGAAGGAGCTGGAGGCAGGACTCATACCACAGATGAAATGAAGTGTAATGTAGTGTGTGTAATATTCACGTCTGGGAACCTCAGGAGCGTGACAGCCAGAATATAGATCTTGCCCAGTTGTATCAAACCCCCCAGCACACCCGCTATTTAACATTCCCTTCTTGATTTTTAATCAGTTTCCTTCTGCCTGGACTCTGCAGGTTTCCTTCTTCCTTTTTTCTGTTGCTCCCCTGCTTTTCTTTTGATTACTTTTCTCCTCTTCACTGAACTATTTTATTTCTCTATGTTTTTGAAATATTACAGTAACTTCCTGGTATAATATATTCCTGCTCTACATGTATGCAGTTGAACATGCTCAGTGTTACATAGTCTTGCTTCCTTACAGGCATGCTTCCGGTAATCTCCACTCGTCCGCTCATGAACTTTGACCTGACTCTCAGTCCTGATGGCACCCGGGTTGGAAACCACCGCTGCTCCAACTTGCTTGACTACAATGAGGTCACCACAGGTCATGGCTTCATCACCACTGTGATGCGCAGCCCTGAGAGCATGGGAGACACCGTGCCCTATCAGTTCAGTAACTCTCTGCGGGGGAACAGCACACTTCGCTTCTATAAGAACCTAAACCTGGAGGCCTGCCTCTGGGAGTTCACCAGCTACTATCACATGTCTGAGCTGCTTACTGACTGCGGAGGCACTATAGGGACTGATGGACAGGTATGTGCATGTTTTTGTGTGGTTCTGTTTACACATGTCTACACCATATGCATTCCAATCTAGGATTTGTATATACATCTGCCTGACTGTTAGCCTTTGTGTGTGTGTGTGTGCGTGTGTGTCCACCTGTGTGTGTTTCTGTCTGTATGTTCAGTCTATTTACAGCCTTCTGAGCGACGCACAAACAGAACAACACCGCATCTGTTTACTTACGTTTTACGTCTCATTCAGTGCATGTGTGTGTCCGTACATAGACACTCAAACAGAGTATTGCCACCCTGTCAGTCATTCCTCTAATGCTCACCACTGCCATGAATATGGAGGATTTAACCTTAGACTCACAGGAAATCTGTTAAATCATGAAAGGAAATTCAGTTTACTTTAGGACTGGTTATGTTTACTACACCAAGATCTTGTCAAGGTTATGAGTTCAGATCTTAGTTACTTGTCAGATAGCTTTATGATTGAAAAGCGTATTTTCTGTTGTTGCAGTATGCTGCTGTTGCATCGATACAGTACATGTTGCCAGACATTTGTGTCATATATCTGAAATATTTTTCTCCTTAATGTTACTGTGCATTGGGAAACAGCCCCTTGCTCCTGCCCTTTTGTTCTTCTGCGCTTTGATCCGCAAGCTTCTTTTTGCTTCCCACACTGCTCAGTTTGTGGTGTTTGTGTGAGAGAGAAAGGGGAATAGAAAACAGAAATTAATTTTATTGTCCATAGTCACAGCAAGTGACTGCTTGTGCAACGAGGATCACTGACTCACTGTCAAACAGGTTGCGTTTTCTTGGTTAGTACCAAGAGATAAAAAGAAGAAGCAGTCAGAATTCTGCAGGATCTTTATGATCTAGGCTGATTCATAGATTGAATATCACAATATTATTGGTGACCATTGGTCAGTTGGTAGAGCGGTTATCTATGAACAGCAGGGTCCCTGCACCCCAAGTGTCCCTGGACAAGACACTGAACCCTTGGCATCTTACGGGGGCAACCTGGCCTTTTCTTCAAGGGGATTAATAAAGTATTAATTAAAATGTGTACTCAGTTGACTGCAGAAGAGAGAGAGCTATACAGGGATTAGGAATCAATTTCTTTTTCTTTTTTTTTGTTCTGAAGACGTCTTCTGCCAAATTGCTTTCTTTGCAAAGTTTCTCTTTGCAGTTAGTCTTCTGCCCAGTATTCAGTGTGGTAATTGACTACACAAATTGATGTGGTTTCACTTCAAGTCTAACAAACACAATTTAGTGCAGTTTCAAGGACAAACTTCTGTCGTCACATAGTTCAAATCTTTCAAACAAGACAAATTTATTGAAATAATGTTGGTGAGGAGAGACACCTAGTGGCTGACATTCTGTAACAACATCTAAAATGTCATGTTAAATGGGTTTAGAGTCGTATGGGATTTTGTTTCCAGAAATGTTAGTGGGTATATACATTCTTTTGAACTTTCAATATCAGAATATATAGGATCAGATTGTTTTCCAAAGTGTTTGTAATTACACTTATGTTTTGGAGAGTATGTTTCAATAATGGGCAGCATGAATGGTCGACTTTTCAAATACTTAAAAAAAAACTTTAAAAAGAAAGAAAACCAAGATAGAAAAGAACAACACAAGCCTACATCACTGCCCACTGTGGCTTCTTGTGTACCACGCAGAAGACTTTTCTGTTTTTTTGATAGCACTGTGTAGGAGTGAAAGACTGCAGGCACCTTGTGGGGGAGAACAGTGTGTTTATCTGTTGCATCTTCTCAGTACTTATTATAGATGATCAACCTACAGTCACCTCTTAATCTAAAAGGATAATACAGTTGTTGACATACTGAGATTTGTTTTACTTATACTTTCAATGGTAATATCATATAAACAGATGGTATGCCTTGTAAAT
>JAUBNQ010000006.1:14475895-14487257 GCA_032353495.1 Ctenopoma kingsleyae | reverse complement strand
TTCTGTCGGTTTTGCATCTGTATGCACTGGGATGAAAATGGCGGAGACTACGGGTATCAGTGTCCTCAGTGCCGAACTGTAAGTTAATACACGTTATCTGTATTCTGCACCTTAAGTTGTTTTCTTGTAAAAATGCTTTATATGAGTGAAAGAAATATCATTTTAAAGTTTTGGAGTTCTGGCTAGTTGAGGGGTTGTGTCTGAAAAATAACATCTACGCAGTGAATTTTGTAGCTAACATTACTGTTGCTATGCTAGCTGGCTATGGCTAGCTAACGCTAATCAACATTAAGTCTAGTAGAAACGAACAAACTGCTTTAGCCTTTAAAACGACACTGTTGCTCAATAATTTAATGCATGTTGCAAGCAAATCTATAGTGGCTTTACGGATGGTTGCGGGCAGATGTTTTTTCGTGTTTCTCAGTTGCTTTCTTTGTTCTCCCAGGTGTTCAACAAGAGGACCTTCACTAAAAACTACCTGGTGCAGAACCTGGTGGCCAAACTAGACGATCTTGAATGTCTGGGGTCTTGTCCTACACCCTCCAAGCCCGTGAAAGTAGATGGAAACTGTGAACAACATGGAGAAGAACTGAAACTGTACTGCCAGACTGATAAGAGGCCTATCTGTGTAGTATGCAGGGAATCTAGATCACACAGGTTGGTCGTGTTCTCAAATTGTAGGCAAATTAGCTCATAGCTTAGCTGCTTGTTTTAAAAAAAAATACCCATTGCAAATTCATCACCCATGCTTTCTTTTTTTGGTTCAGAAGATTGGTTCTGCTGCTCAGGCCAGATTGCTAAGTAACTGTCCCAGCACATGACAATTACGAGATTATTTTAAATCTGAAGCAGAGTTTCTTTATCAGGCCAGGTATTGATCTAATGATTATTTGGACTTCACAATTCCCTGGTTTCTGAATGGTTCAACAAAGTTGCCATCTAACTACACAACACCGGGTTACTGGAAACAGGTGATGTGGAAATTACTAGTACTTCATGACAAAGTGCCGTCTTTGTCATGCAAATGTACACACTTTAATATTAACAAGATAACGGGGTCAAAGCCAAATCACTTTGTCACAGTGGATTTGTCCTTGCATAAGCACAACCAAGGTTTCACAGCAATGTAACATGTTTTTTATTTGATCTAAATTGCATGTGCAACAGTACTTGCAACTACTTAACATATTTTGTCCTTGATGTTATGTCGTTGCTTTTTTCCTCTTATCTGTGTTTTCTTGCCTCTAATCTTATCATGTTGTGCTCATTATGTACCTCAAATGTGTATGAGGATGTATATGCATGATTTACATCCCACCACAGATTTTACAACTTGGCAATGTTTTCTGTACATAAACTGTGTTGTCA
Organism: Ctenopoma kingsleyae; assembly: GCA_032353495.1. Taxonomy (NCBI): domain Eukaryota; kingdom Metazoa; phylum Chordata; class Actinopteri; order Anabantiformes; family Anabantidae; genus Ctenopoma; species Ctenopoma kingsleyae. The sequence continues at coordinate 14,485,889 of JAUBNQ010000006.1, read as the reverse complement.
GGTGCTGTGACTTGCACTGAAGTACTGGCTGTTTCTTGTGTTTGTTTTTTTTTGTTGTTGTTTTTTTTTATGTGCTTATTTTTCTTTCTAGACACCATGAGGTGGCACCAGTGCCAGAAGTTGTCAATGACATGAAGGTAGGTCTATATGAAATTTCTAATAGTGTTTGACTGTATATTTTAAGCAAGGAAAAAGGTTTTATTTTCCATTTCTTTAATTGTTTTTAAACATGTTGTGATTAATTATGCCCTGTTTGTCTGTGCGTCGTGATTTACATGTTTGTTACAGATGGAGTTTAAACTGAGGCTAATGGAGCTCAACTGGCAGAAATCTCAGTGTGTGAAAATTATAGCAGCTGATGAACGCACCAAAAGTGAAGTGAGGGTATGGAGTCGAGCTTTATTCGCATTGTTTTCTCGTGACCTTTATTTTACAGGCCAAGCTTGTAGTGTATGTTTGGTTCTGCAGTCTTTCAATACAAACTTTTCTAACTTCCCAATTTTAGCTTATTTTCTATGCTTAGTTAAATGCAATATCTAAACCAGCTTGGCATCATCATTAAGTGCTTGATGTATAACACTGCACTGAATCATTCTGATCATACTAATGCTCTGACTTGTTGTTCCCAGTTGAAGAAACAGAGACTCAAGGAGAAGATTGAGGCAGATGTTGGTGCCTTGGTTCAGTTCTTGCTGGATGAGAGAGACTCCCTTCTAGAGAGCTTGGATGCTGAGGAAGTGGCCACCATGGCCGCCATAGATGACAACTTGAAGACTGTGGAGACGGAGGCAGCAGCTGTGGACAAAGCTATATCTGATATCCACAGCCACATGAGTGGGAAAACTAGCTTTGAGGTCAGTCTAATATAACAGTATATAAACTAACAGTTGCTCTTACTGTGAAATAAAGAACATTACACTGAATTTTAATTTTATTCTCAAAATACCAAGCTGTGTTCAGATTTAATCAATATTCTTTTTCTTTTTCTTTTTTTCAACAGAGTCTTGCTGAGACGTTCAATGCGTAAGTAGCTTACACTTGTTGAAGTTAATGTTTATAGTTTCAAATTAACTGACTTTAAATTAAATTACTTAATTAATTTTTTGTTGTTTTCTTCCTCCAGAGTCATCCATTGCAAGCCTTTCACTTCTATTGAACCAGTTAATTGTCCAACTGAATTCACAGACTTCTCAGGACCCTTTCAGCTCATCATGTGGAAGAAGATGATGCATGTGCTGCATACCAGTGAGTTTACTCTACACACAGAAGTATGACCTGAACAGAGTCAGTTAAGTGTAACTGTTTAAAGCAATCCTTAAAAGGTATTAAAACAAATAGTCTTCACAGACTCATTCTAGACCCAGTGTGTGCAAAACAAAGAAGTAGTAACTCAAGAAGAATTAAATCTCAATTTGTATTTTTCAGCAAGATGATAATTGAAATACAGTTTATCGTCAGCCTAGTTCTATGGTAGTTTGAACACAACATTCAGTTCTTTCCAGTTTGTAAATATTACAGCTCTATACTTCAGCCAGTGTAAGAGCAAGGTGAATTAATCTCTCACTCTCTCTGTATAGTGCCTCAGAACCTCACCTTAGACCCAGACACCGCTCACCCAAACCTGCTTATCTCAGACTTTGACACCAAAGTGGAGGAGGGCCGTGTTCGTAACCAGGAGCCAGACTTGCCAGCCCGCTTCACACGGTTCTGCGGCGTCCTTGCCACAGCCCAGTACGCCAGTGGCCAGCATTACTGGGAGGTGGATGTGAAGGACAAAGGTGTGTGGTACCTCGGAGTCACCACTGAATGCAGCAACAGGAAGGGTTTTGTCAGCCTCACTCCCTCTGCAGGATACTGGAGTCTGTGTCTGCAGGACCGACTGTATGCCAATGGAGAGGACGGTCGCATCCCTGTCGCTGATTACTGGAACTCGCCTCGTGTTGGTGTGTACCTGGACTATGACAACGGGCGGCTTAGTTTCTATGATGCTGTCACAATGAAGAGACTGTACATGTTTGACACCTGCTTTGAAGAGCCCGTCTACCCTTTCTTCAGCCCAGGGAAGAATGATCCCTGCAGCAGACTGCAGATATGCCACTATTACTGAGAGCAGCGTTGAGTTTTACATGTAGTTTTCTACGAGTCAGCTCGTTTATGCCAGTGTATTCACATTTGCTGTGTGCAAGGTTTTATCAGACCAGACTGGAGTCACAATTTGGTGTTGACCCTTGGAGCCCTGTACTGTGTGCGTTTGAGCCATTAAATGTTGGTCTTAACTGGTGTTAGAAAATAAGGACTACACTGAATTACACTCTTGTCACACTCTGTTTGTAATGAAGAGCTTCATCTCTCCCATTTTGAGGTTGAAATTTTGGAATTTGGCATTTTTCCAACCTAGACACACACTGTAGGCTTATACCCCATACTGCTATGGCTGGGGATTTGGAGAGGTGCTTTGCTGTTTATATCACTGTGTATGCAGGGATACAGATGCCTCAGATGCTCTTGTTTATCAGAGCAACAAACGCTCTTATCCTCTTAGCAGCCGCTATGCTATACTACTGTACATTTACATTAAGTACATTACATTGTTGGGGTTTTTTTTTGCCAGGCAGTCAGTGGTGTCTCCTTGGTGGGTAGAACTTGAAAGGAAATATGACTTAACTATCACATTGATAGTTGTTGACAGTTCAGATTCCATTGTTAGGCTGAAGGTCAGAACTGATCGTTTTCAGAATTATTTAACTCAGATTGTTCAGCTTTTACTGGGGTTTCAGCTTTCAGACAATGGTTAGTCTCCCAGGGACTGATGTTCCTGAGAGATGAGCTATTGTCTGTCATCACTTCAGTCTTTTACAGTTATTTTATTTGCCCTTTTTTAAAAAGATGTTTGACTTCTTTTGGACTGTTGTGAATTTCTCTGTATATTGCACCAAGTCACATTTTGTAGCTTATTTTTCCGAGCAGTGACAGTGATGGAGGTATTTTAAAATCTAGAACATTTTATTATTCTGTCTGAAAAAAAGAGGGTTTAAGACGAAGCAAACAGTTTTCAAGCTTTACAGCTACATTTTTAAATATGTTGTCACTTAATGGGTGAAATTGTAGATGTGCTTCATAGTGTCTACTATGAAAGATAAGAGTGTAGCCTTGACTAAACTGAGAACCTGTTGAAAGCTGAAGAGTTTGAACACATTCAGGTTTCTTTTTCTTTTTTTTTTTTTTAATTATTCACAGAATTTCCTTAATTATGTTCTGTTACTGATTACTTGCTGTTGAGTTGGTCCTGGTGCTGCAAGTTGCTCCTGACATGTTTACTCGGTCTAAGTGTTTGGGGTTTTTTTTTTTTTTGTTGTTGTTGTTTTTGTTTTATTTTTTTTTTCATTATTGTGATCATTTAATGCTGCTTTTTTGTTTTTAAATTGTGATCATTTAATTCTTTTTTTAAAAATAGATTTTTTTGAATGCAAACTCTTACATTTCATCAATTATATATATTTTCCTTCTGTTGTAAACTTTTTATGAACCTAGAAAACGGATGTTTACCATTATATGGTGTTGTATTGAGTTTGTCCTTTTCTTTTGCCCCTTTGTCAACTAATCTTATGGAGGAACATGGTAGAAACATTTCAGTAACTGTAGTCGAACGGCAATCCCTACACTAAATTTCAAGACACCCCCCCCCCCCTTTTCAGATGTCTTACGATGTTGACATGACACTTAAAACTCTTTAATTTTGATTATATAAATGTTCATGTTCTTCTGAGACGATGTATCTCATTTATTACCATAACATGTTTTTGTCAGAGTTGAATTTCATTCTTTTATTCAGCTTGGCAGTTTTCGGACTATGTCTTGAGGTGTGACAAAAAAAAAAAATCTTGGTAGCCCATGTTTGTGGCCCTCTCACCTGCTATTTATGTGCTCAGTGTTTCTCAGTTATTAAAAGGGGAAAACAAAACTTGTATTGCTTTTCATTTCGTCATCAGTATTTAGAATCCACTTGCTGTGCCCACTTTCACAATACACAGGCAACCAGTATTTTATATTTCTTATTTCTTTTGTTGTTTAAGTATTGAGCTCTGAAGCGGGACGGCAGTAGTGCAGTTCGCAGCCCAACTCCTACTGGTTGGACAAAACACTAAACCGCCATGCTATCTAGGGTTACGTTAGGAAAGGGATCTGGAGGAAAAACCTTTGCCAAATATACATGCAGACCATGATCTGTTGTGGCGACCCACCCCCATGTGGGATAAGCCAAAAGAGGGGGGGGAAAGGACTGAACTTTCTCAAGCATTTCCTTCCCAAACTTAGTTCACCAACTTTACTGTAAACTGTGTGCAGTTGCTTGGCTGCAAAAGTGCCTAGTGGTTTCTCAGGAGGGTCATTATCCTCTCAACTCCATGTTATTTGTTATTTTGCTTTTACATCCTCGTTTTGGGGCAGTTTCATGTTGCTGATTCACAGTCACTGCAAGAACATTTAAGGAGGAGGTGTGAAAACACTTCTCTCCACCTCTTTATTTGGTGATGACTCAACTGTGCCGTTTTCCTGTCTCTTTATGGAGATGTGGTATTAATGAAGAGCTACACAAATGGTTAATAATATGAGATGATACAAATTCATTATTTCATTGTGAAACTAAAGGTCAGGTCAGCCAGCTTTTGTAGTAGTTTATTTGAAATGAGTTCACTGACCAAAATAGGTACGGACAAAATAATTATTCACTGTCTGTGGCCATTTTGTTTTCCATTGAAAACTGTTAGTATTTCAGTTTCAAGCTTGTTATGAGTTGTTTCAGATGATGTGATAACGCATGATAACAACAGAGGACACAACTAGTTGAGCATTGTCACGAATAGAAACTTTAATGGCTGCAACAAACATGATCTTGTTCAGCAGTTTGTGAATGTCAGTCTGTTATGATTCATTTGGTTTAGAGATAAAAGCTGGTTTTGACATTTTCCAATGAAGATGCTAATTTTTTATTGTTGTAGTAATATTAAATTAGTGCTAGTTTTGCAAAATGGTAAACAATTCACATTATTGGACAGAGTTGTTTTTATTATAACACTGTTCTTTTAAACAGAATGCCTAAAAATATGAAAAAAAGAACAAAAACAAATCATATTACTACTAAAGATAGAAGCTGTCATGTCCACTACCATTTTGAGACACAGCATAAAAAGCTAAGTAGTCAAATCCCCATTTCTTTACCATATGTTACAGCATTTTTGCAACTAATTTTCACAAAAAATAGCCCTAACAATTATGGTAATACTTGTCAGGATGGGACTAATTTGTAAGAATGCTGAATATTCATACTGTTATTTTGTTCAGAGGTGACATGAAGATGCTGACTTTTAATCTGCCAAAAACAAAAACAAGCATAAATGTGCAATTCATAAAAAAAAACCCCACTATGTATCATTCTAACTCTTGCACAAAAAATGAATGCATTTATTAACTGTATACTGGTTATACACGACAGACCATTTGCGCAAGAGATTATAGTGTTATGTTTTTTTTTTATATTTACAATCACACCTTCGCCATGATTACATCGTGATTACTTCTTGTAAGACTATAGCCTCTTGTAGTATACAGTGGGCTGGACTAGATGGTCGATGTAGTGTTTATACTGTATGTGCTTCCTTCTTCACACAGATATGAGTAAGTCGAGAGACAGAAGTACTGGTAAAAATAAAACCATAATAACAAAGAACTCAAATAATTCAAATGTCAGATAATTTTTCCAGTAGGAAATGCAAATAAAATAATTATTAAGAACAGTGTTTTCATAATACAGGTGAAAAACTTTTCATGTCACTGTGTGTTCGCTGGTGTTGTGTTTTTCTGGGAGCCACACAGAAACACTGAACTACAAAGCAAATGAACACTGGAAAATTCATGATAATGATGGTTATCAGCTACAACAAGATTATGATTGTAAAATACAGTACACTTTCTGATTATGTTAAATGGTAACTATACACAGAGCCATATATTACTCTTGCAAACTATATAACTCTTATAATATTTGTATTTTGTGCAATGTTCGACAACAACTATAATACATTTTGGCAAAAAGAAAAGTTATTGTGTAACTGGATGTGAGCTCATTGGGAAGAGACAGAGGAAGAGAGAACAGCTTTCAGTGCTACAAGTTACAAGGCCTATGTACAACAAGGTTTGGCAAAGAGGAAACAGTTCAAATGCACGAATTAAAAAAATAGTTTTTAGAACAAATTATGTAGAAAAGAACATTAAAAATAAATTAAGTCCTTGAAAAAATAAAATACAGCAAATAATGTGGATACAACTTTGTTCCATTAATGTTTGCAAGTCATTCAGTTGGCTACTACTTGCAGTGACCTTCTAATGTATTAGTATATAATCCAGTGTTCAAATTGTTAATTGATTAAGTGCTGGAATAAGTAGGTCATATATTGAAATAATATGGGAACCAGCTCCGATAATAAGAGTCTGGGCTGTAAATATACACCAATGCAAATATGCATGGACAACTACATTTGGTTGTAGACATGAATACACAAAAGTGCAAGAATAGGGTCAGATATAAGAAGTTGATTTTGGTTAATAGAAGAGAAAGACTAGAGCGGACTTTCATTTGAAGTGGAGCTGGTTCAGATGCTTTAATCAAAAGCCTTCTCATTTTATCAACCGTTGTGCTTCTTAATGCTTGTCTTTGGGTTCCAAAAAAACGTGCATATAGGTAAAATTAACTATATTAATGTACAGGTTTTTTTTAAATGATCAGGAGTGATAAGGTGCAGAATAAGAAATAATTCCTTTTAAACAACACATTCCTGTCTGCTTGAGTTCTGTTATGTTTATTGAAGAAAAACCGTAAGGCAGTGAGCACAGGGGGTAATTTTTTGGAGCTCACTGACATGCAACAGTGTTCAAGAAATGGCCTGAGCATGGTTATTTCAATCACAAAGCATCATCGTAACACCAGGAAACAGATGATGATTTCCTCTGTTGTGTCTCACTTTGTTTGCTGGTTGCTGAGAGAGTTGCTCATCTGCATTGCTCCACAAATTGCAGTGTATCACCATCTTTAGACTGGCAGGCTGTCTGCTGGTGAGATCGCACTTTCACAAAACAGAGAGGAGACACTTCGTTCCAGAGGTGAATTTCCAGTTCACTCATCATCAGGGGATTTGGTTAATATACTAAAGTTTTGAGAATTTAAGGTAGACAGACCATATTTTATTCCTTAGTTGCTTGTATAATTTTTTTCATTTTTAACCTTTGTTTCCCCAAGATCATCTCATGACATCTCATGTCTTTTTTTCTCTTTCAGAGAGGGAATTAATGCCACTTTTTGCTTTATTGTTTTGGAATAACTAGCGTATTCTGTCTTTAAAACATGTTAATTACACCCAAAGATGTCCTAAGAACATTAGATCTTGTCCTTACTATAAGAAAAGGAAATTCATTTTTGGAACCTGGGGTCACTCTAAAGTATGCAGGCATGTTGCAGATCTATGTCCACGCACAGTATGTGACATTAACTTGTATGAACAGGAGTTGTGTCAGTGATGTCTTCCCTTCGCTTACTGTAAATATCTGTAAACCTTGAAACAATGGTTGCCGGAGTCAGCAACAGCCACATGTCCATCAGAGGTGAGGGCGAGGCCCTGGGGACCATACAGCGGATCTGCTGAGGTGTTAATGTAGGATAAGAAAGAGCCTGCGCTGTCAAACACCTGAAACAAAAAAGAAAAAAAGTCTTCAGTGTTCATGTTACAATAGCCTGTAGTGGTAGCATAATACAGCAGATTGAATATAGCCTGTCTCACCTGTATTCTGCTGTTACCCCAGTCAGCTACAATGATGTTTCCATTAGTGTCCACAGCTACACCAGTGGGGGCATTGAACTGGCCATTGCCTTCACCATGAGAGCCGAATTTAAACAAGAACTCTCCATCTGCACTGTACACCTGGGCCGGGAAGTCAGTAAAAGCACAAGTTTTGTCTACAGCACCACGTGCACTTTGATATAAACAATTTCTGTAAATCTAAATAAGTAAACACTATAATTGAGTACATTGTTATATTCAGAGATAATTCCTCTTTCATCATACCTTCACAGAGTGATTGTGAAAATCAGTCACAATTATTTCATTCTTGTTGTTCACTGCAACAAAGTGTGGACCTGTTTGAAGAGAGAGAAACATATTATTGTCGAAGATGCTATCGAAGAAGTTGTAGCTGACTCATCACTGAGTCACCATTCCCTGTTAGTAAACTGTTTAACACACATTTCAAATAGTTGTGCCTAACACTGTTATTGCATAGCTAGTTCAATCAGATGGTTAGCTGTTGATGTCTGATTTGTCTGGAATAGTGCCATTTTTATACAGTACACTAGATGCTTTATTGTTTTCTCTAACTGGTTCCCTGTTTTTTCTATTTTTATTGGAAGTATTAGAGATTCAATCCCCTCCCCATTCTAAAACATTGGTGCATAATCACAGAGTATCTTATTGGCTATGGTACCCATTAATGAGTTCTGTAGCCCGCAACAGTGATTGTATAATAGCAAATAGGACATGTCAGTTAGTTTCATGACACTGGAGTTGGAGCAGTGAAAAATCATTCACACTGATCTTTTCATAGCCATTTACACAAAAACAGAATGCACATGACAAAATGTGTAAAAGTATTGTAATAGAAAATGATTATTACAATGGTATGCACTTATGTATGTGATTATTGTTGTACAGACACGGTTTGATCCAGCAAGTTGTCAACATCCTTGAATTTTCCAGGTCAGACACATAATCAGGGATTCGGGTTAGACAGAGGGCACTGCACTGTGGGTTTAAGGTTGCAGCAAGGTCACACTTAGTACTTACTGAAAACAGAGCCAGATTTATTTAAGTTTGGGCCAAGTTTTTCTGAATTGGAAAACATAAGGAAGAACAGAAAGAAAGAAAAATAGGTAGTCAGAGAAAAAAGATAAGCAAAGAAGAAAACAGAATAGGGTGGTCAGCACAGTCAAAGTTTTGCTGGGAGCAGGGGGTAACTGTGTCAACTGGGCCTTTGCCTATAAGTACATTCAGGCTTACATTGTGACATACGTGCATGTAATGTAATATAGCCATAAATACAGTGAAAGCGCCATAAATTACTGTTTGTTCAGAACCAAATGGAGAATTGAGGACTTAGTCCCTTTCTCAAAAACACCCCATCCTCAGCATTGGCAGGAGATTCATTATGCTTAGTGCGGAAAACTGCTGTCTTATTTCTTACTTTCATGCCCAGATAGTCACACCAAATACCTAATGGAGGGGAGAGCCTCAATTCTTTGCTGTTTCCTGCCCCAAGCTGACATTTTAAACTGAGCCAACATTAGTCAGGGTGCTCACAGTGAGCCCTTTTTTATGTTTCTTATGGGAAGCAAATATGGTAGCGTGTTTTGAAGCTTGTGCTATATATTAACTCCAATATAATATAGACAGTAGACAGGTAGACAGTGGTGCTCAGTGACTGATAGCAGAGGTGGGTAGTAAGGAGTTACATTTACTCTGTTACATTTACTTAAGTAACTTTTTGAAAAAATTGTACTTCTAAGAGTAGTTTTACTGCACCATACTCTTTACATTTACTTGAGTAGATGTGTGAAGAAGAAACGCTCGTTACTTTATCATCATTTATCATTTATTCTAACAGAAAGATGCCGTCTAGGGGACAAGAGAACTAATTAAAACCATGTAGGACCGTATTTAAATCATAACGAGCTAAATATAAGCAGGGTTTTGTCTATCTTAACACGTTGTTTTTACCGTTTCTCCCTTGTTTACTTTTTAGCAACAAGCGGATGTACTGCAATTGTTAGCCGTGCTTTCAAAATAAAACTTTCGTTTTAATAGGAAATCACAAAATAAAAGCGATCACCTAAATTATGAAGTTACATATTGATCATTCAGTGTATTGATGTCATTTATACCACTTGAAAGAT
>JAUBNQ010000006.1:14456160-14467051 GCA_032353495.1 Ctenopoma kingsleyae | reverse complement strand
TACTATACGTGTTAGAAATACTTGGTTTACCTAATCTGAGCACTTTTGGTGACTATAGTACATTTTTATCTTTATATTGCTTACTGGCTCCAACTATGTAGTCCAGACACATTTTCTCAGTAGGTCAACACATGTATTATTCATGTGTCAGACACAAACATGCACTCATCTGCTCATACAGATGCAGGGATGATCAAATATCAGCACGTGTCTCAAACAAACACGCCAAGCCTTAAGATTTAGTTATGAACATAAAAACTTACATAGTCAATGACAAAGCCACACAAACTCTCTCTTTGTCTCTCTCTAACTCACACATACACAAGCACTGAAAATCATCACCCCCCACCACACTCTCCCCCTGTCTGCACATCTGTCACTGCTGGCTCTAATACAACACACAATCCTCTATGTCCCATCTCTGTTCATGGCCTATTGTCTGTTGTTGTGCCCACTGACTGCACAAACACACACCCACCCACACACACACACACACACACAATCTTTCCAATCTTTGCAAAGAGGATCAACTGACACACAGTTTTTAAACTGGAAGGGCAAAGGTTGTGTCTTATGCTGTCAACTGTGACAACAACATGTCGTATTCACACTCTGGGAAGGGACATACAGGGCCTCCGATGGAAATAATTAGTGGTAAGAAGCTTATGTTTTGTCTAATTCAAATAATGTATTGTGCTCTATAAAGCCTGCACTTAAAACAGGCACTTCAAGAGTATCTGGTTGTCTCTGTGGGATAAAAGAAGCTTGAATGTCTCTATAGAACATAGAATTAAAAAGGAATCAACCACAGGATGTACTGTTTACCTCAGTACAGTTGCCACACCTCTCTGCCATTCTCTGTCTGTACCAGAACACACTGACGCTAATATCATCATTCTGTAATGACGGCTGTCTAAATTTAGACGCATGTATTTGTGGTTAGGAGAGGAAGCAATGATAGGGAAACTAAAATAAGACCACAATCTTAGGATTGCTGCAGACTGAAGTGGCTGTGTCCATTTGTTTACTGTTTGTAATATTTTGCAAATGCAGTAAATAAAAATCATGTCTCGAAACAGTGTGATGAAAATGAGCGTCTGGTCAGTGTCTGTCACAGATAATTCAATAACTTAAACTTAAACATTTAAGATTTCTTTTGAACTTAACAGTTGAAGTCATGCATCAAATGCATGGGCCTCTTTATATAGTCCAGCTCTACTATCTAGCTGACTGAAACATAAAGTGCACACATGGTGCAAACACACGTGACAGTGCATGCATGCACATGAATTGATTCTCATGTGCATGGTCAGAACTGTATCTACGCAGCAAAATGTGGTCCGTGATACAGTCATGTCCAACAAAAAATTCTAAGTAGGCTATAATTCTAGATGCTCTAAAGTAACCATAACCAGCTCACTGATAGGCTTGGCAAGTTAAAAAAAACAAACAAAAAAACTCAGTAAAGATGTGCAGATTTGGAATTTGGGTTCTGCAGTTAAAGGCAGCAGGACAGAATAAAGCCAAGCCCAGGCTTTAAAAATCCTGCAGAGAGCTGTCAACTAATGCCATCAAAATGAAATGTGTTATAATTCTCCCAGCCATTATACACACTGTAAAAGCAGCCCTAATGTTGCTGGTGACCTTAGACTGAGTATTTCCCCAAACTGTCAGGATTACAACGTTAGCATTGGTAACCAGTTGTTTGTGTGTGTTTAAGTGCAAGGTTGCTGCAGGTCTGTGTGTGACAACAAACAAAACACCCATGGAGTTATTGCACAATGTGGCTATTTATTCCTGACTGTACAGAACACAAAAGTAAGTTTTCTGTGGCTGTGGCTGTTAATTCTACGATCCTCGTCCATATTTATGGTAACACTCACATTACTATGATGTTTGAAAAGTTGGCAAAACAGGAAATAATATATCTTCTTTTCAGTTCAACAGGATGTCAGAGAAAGGAGACAGTTCAATAGAGAAGAAAGTGAAGAGAGTGCACATATCAACCCTTCTTCTCTCTACTCACTGTAATGCACCTGTATAGCACCAATGAATATATGCTGACAGTTTGGACAAACACACAAACCCACACACTTCACACCGGTGACAACTGAGCTGATATAGTAAAGTCATACAATTTCATACACGTAATTGACAGAACGACTACCTACTGTCAGCAGAGTCGAGCAGATCAGGCTAGAAGACTTCATGGCAGCTCTATGATAAAGCAGTGTAAGATTGAAAAATCAGCACAGGCCCTGACTCACACTTGGCCGCCCACTTCCCCTGTCGTCTCTCCCCTTCAGCCCTGCTGACCGCTCTTCCTTTTCCCTTTTCCTTCTCTCGCTTTCCCGTTCTCCAGATAACACACACATGCTGAAAAGGGCAGAACGGGGATGACAACAGAGGGTGGGACTGTAAATTTAAAGTTCCTCCTACTGTCAGTGGTGGTTTATGAGCATGATCTGATTGGATATCCTCCTACTGCTGTGTGCTGATTGGCTGGGAAACTTAAACTAGCAGGGACGAGGGGATTGCATCATAGGCCAACAATGTGTGCTGGCCAGAGGGAGTGAGAGGTAGAGATTGAAACAGACAAGAAGAGGAAAAGTGGAACTATTAAGGCTGAGAAGACAACAGATTAAAACCAGGAGCATATTACACATAAAGGCTTAATCTGCTGCCTAATTATTTAATTTGTGTGCACTCACAACTGTGATGATGATTAGGCACAGAAGCAGATCTCAAATTCAGTTTGCGCCGATTAATAATCAAAAACAGCAGCTGAGTGTTGATGATCATCTAAACATTTGGATCATCTGGCCTACAGTTATAGTTTTGAAGAAATACGTCATTACTTAGTCAGCCAAGTACACGCACACACGCAGGGCAGCAAGCCAAAGGATAAAGTTACATAATTCATGATGTCACCTTTAAAAAAACTTAAAATGAGAGTTTTTTTGAGGGACATATGGTTTTCCATCTAGCATAATGATATCAAATTACATATATAAGAATTAAGAAAAACCCTATGTTGGAATTTCAAGTAAAATATCTTGTCACAGGATAATTTTGCTCCCAATCCTGTAAGCGTCCTGTCCTTATGAAGTGGTCAGAGTTTAATCTGGAGCAAGAGGTAACGATTCTCTGACAAAATCATCAATCTACGGTTAATCTGTGCGGATTGAGTGCAGTCATCTCTCCTCCCTCGCTTGCAGCTCTGCTTCCTCCGCGCCCACACACACCTTTCCAAAATCCCATCAGGCTAAACTCTCGCGCCAGACTGCTGTGATAGATTTACAGTAACAGGAAGTAAAGGATAAAAGGATGAAAATAGTACTCAGAGAATGACATATCACTTGATGTCTGCAGGGAATTTGTTGTTGAGTCACCCATACAGACATGTTTTTATAAAGTGCTCTTTCATGAATCAAGGAGGTCATGAAGGTTTTTATGTATGTTGAGCAACAATAGTTAAATGTGAAGTGTGTTCTATTACCACTGAATAGAAGAATCTAACAAAATGTCTTGTTTTGTCATGATCCACAGTAAGTAATTAGAGAGAGGGTATCTGACATGACCAATATGCCAAATGCATGCAAGGGCAGACTTTATTGGTTTACTGCTGTGCTTTCTGCTGCCAGTTTTCATTATTAAATTAAACAGGAAGATGAACCACCATGTGACAGCCACAAGTCTCCTGAAATAAGAACACATAATATAATAGGGGTATGCATGACTATACAGTAAGTAACATAACTATACAGTAATTAATCAGAAAATAAGTTATATTTTTTCAGGTCTGAATTTGCTCTGTTTTTCCAAATAATAGAAATTAATAGGCTCAAATTAAGTATGGAAACTTAATATGATTAATATAATTAGAAAGAGAGACTTTAATGGTAGGAACAAATCCACAGCAGCAGTCAACTTAGCTTTGTTCAATTTCAACAACCAAAAGAATCCATCTCGCCCCATTGTCAGTAAGAGTCAGAACAATAACCCTTAGTGCTGAAATTGAGATTATTATTTGAATGATAGTAATAATAGTGATCTTCCACAGGAAATTTTTAATTTTAATCATTCTGTGCTTTGTGCTTGTCGGACACAGTACCAATAACTTGAATAGAAAGTGAGTAACAAGCATTAAGAGCGCTGCTGTTTTCTGCTTGCAGCCAAAAATGTGCATAGACTCAGAGCTGAACACCTGAAACCTTATTTTTTGGCTAAGCTTGTGTTTTAAGAAGCTAGAGGAAGAGAAGAAGGGGAGACATGATGAGGAAGAGGAACGGGGGGCACACAGACAGTGTATATATGCAACACACACATACTGAACAATGAGAAGGCACTTGTGTAACAGAGCGTGATCCTGAGATCTCAGGGATACCATGATGGCGTTAGAGTCTGACAGCTCTGGGCCTGACATCATCCCTTACACACACATAGACACCGTCAGCTGTTTCAATCAGAGTCATACTAAAGCCCATCTCCCTATTTGTTCCCTAGGATAGTTACACATATGACACAGATAAACACACAAACACCTCTGCTCAAACCTTATTTTGGTCCTCACAAAGATATAAATGCAAGAATACAGACTCACTGCTAATAGATGGCGTGTATGGACCAGCCTGTGTTACCCTCGTTAGTATGCTCAGCAAGCCTCCATTCTCCTGCACAGTCCAGTCTTAAGCCTCCTCATATATATACTTCTATATATAGAGCTATCAGTTCTCATCCCCTTCACACCACTGGCAGGCACGTGCTCTGAGCACACACACTGCGAAAAAGAGCGGGAATCCTCACATGACCAGCGTTGTAAGGCCTCAGAAATAGTGTAGACATTTGAAGCTATGCATTTACTATTGTAAATAAGACACTTGAGCTGATACTAAACACGCATTCATGCAAATCAAAGACTGATTGGCAGGTTGAAAAGAAAATGCTGATGCTCCATTTCAAATACAGTGGCAGCTACTGAGCTGACTTTACACCACAGCTGGCCTCAGGGAAAGCAGGTGCGTGAGCGTAAATCGTGTGCCAAGTGCTCCACTTCACACAGAGGCTTTATAACCATACAAAACAGAACAGCTGAGACAAAAAGTATTCACCTACGTAAGAATCAGTATTGTTTATATGAAAGCCCCCCCAAAGTCCTAAAAGTGTGCTTGTGACATAACTTACTCTGCAACTTGTACTTCATATGTGGTGGTGAAAATCACATTCTAGCGCATCAAAGCTCCAGCCTAAACAGAGGTTTACTACATACACTATATTGTTGGTGAGAAACAACATCATGTAAACATCAAACCTGCAAAGTAATTAAAGCTACTGTCGTGAAATAAATGAAGCAGTCTAAAAACATAAGTAAGGACTAAGTGTGTCTCACAGAAAATAATAAAATAAGAATTACAGAATTAATTAAGTTGCTGAGCCATTTCAATTGTTTACGACTGAAATAAACTACAAACAATTATTAGTTTCTTTCCCTGCCCCAGTCATTAAAACCATTTTATCTCATCACATTCACTCTGCTGCAAACAGAGCTTCATCAAGATATTATTGACATGAATAACATCAAGGCAAAGATCAGAGCAGCAGCTCAACTCCAGTGAGTCTTGGGAAATAGATACACGAGGAGCTTAGATAAGGAGATACAGGCTCCATTACATCTCTTGGCATACATCATGTGGCGTTACTGTGTACATACTCATATCAGCCATTATGATCCCATCTTGATACCAGACCAAATTTGGGAAAAAGGCAGTCTCTTTTTGTCTGCTCTTACGCGTACTGGAATATGAACGTCAAACAAATCATGATTCAAGCACATATTCAAATGTTTTGAAGTTAAACACATTCAAAGTGAATGTTACATGATACCCAAATTCTCCATTCGCTTTTTTACTCGACCTGACCAGCAGAAAGAATTATTTTAGTGAAAGAAGAGTATGTACCAAAGGGTAGAGGAGCTGATGCTGAAATAATTTGTTTCTCTAAATAACTAAGGGGATTGATGCTCTGAGCTGAACATATATTAACATAAACTGCTAGCTCTGTGTCACATGGAACCAGACCACATGACCATGATGCTTCGGCTTAAGTTCAATAGACCATCTAAGTCTTTGTGTGAGTGTTTATCTATTTGAGTATGTGGGAAATTTCATCATATGGGTGCTTTTAGTAAAAAAAAGGTCAAATGTGATCAAATGTGATTTATATAAAAGTCATAATGTCCAGAAAAGAAACACACTGATAAAAGAACTTACATAACACGCATCTATGGACATTTTACTCATGTCCTTTACATCATAGAGACAGTCGCACCAAACTCTAACATGCTAGAGGACATAAATAAAACTATTTCAAAACTCGTTTCCTGTTTTGTTCACTTTTAACAGATAACATTCACGTCACTGAATCATAAATGTGCATTACAGCTCAGGCTCCTACCAGAGTGAAAATTCATTTACTCAAGGGGACTAGAAATTCCATTGTTTATCTGTAATGCTGATAGGCCAGCGGATTTGTAACGTGCACATCTGTCAACAGCTGAACCAAGAGAACTGTAATCCAGTCACAAAGGCATCAAAATATGCATAGATCTGAGACAGCCATTGGATTTGATTGTACAAGTGCTTCCTTCATCTAGAAGAAATCTTGCAACAAACTGCTCAGCCAAACTCAGAGATGTTTATGGCACTAGATTGCTGCTATGATAGTAGAACAGAAAAACAGGGAAGCTGGTCTGCTGACTAACATGTTGAATGTAGTGAATGACAAATGTCATGAGAAGTGGTACCCTCCCTTCACTGGCCACACACAGTAGGGTAGACTGACATAAGCACAGCTAAAATTATCAGCTTGCCTGATCTGAGCCAAACAGGGCAGGAATGTGTCATAAGAACCGCCTGTATCAACATATTAACACATGGCTCACACTCCAGCATGCAAGCACGCATCAACACACGCAGACACACAGGTGCACACAGAAACATGTCAGTGGAAAAAGACACAGACAACAAGGACATCAGGATTTCTGCATGATCATCACTGCCAGTGTTATGTTAGGGGGTTTCAACTTGCTTTTAACTGTAGTCAGTGGTGAAATGGTATTTTTATTCCATTTATTAAAGCTGATTACAAGTGATTTTCTGGTTTAATTTGTCCTTAGAATACAATTCTAACACACATCATCAATAATCCACAGTATGTGTGTTAAAAGGCTCTTGTTCATCTGACCTTATTTGCCCTGTGTATTTCTAACATTGTTTCTGTGTTACAGTATATCCCATTATAATAATTGATACTTTATTGATCCCCTTGGGGAAATTGTTGTTTGGACAGCTGCTAGACCTGTGTCAGCGCTACTACAGGGTTTCGGTGTCTTGTCCAAGGACACTGAGACATGTAGCTTAGGGGGGACTGAGAATCGAACCCCTGACCCTTGGGTTGGAAGACGACTGCTCTACGCAATGAGCTAACATGCCACCCATTACGTTGTGTATTTAGCCAAATTTTAGTTTATTTATTTGCTTTTTCTTATCGCATAGTCACTGCAGCCATAATCAACTGTTTTCTAGACTTATGGGGAATAATTGTTTAAAGCAAGGAGAACTCAGTTTTATAGTTATTATTTCATCAGTGTTCTACATTGTAACACATCACTGAGCAACTAATCTTTCATTTGTCTTTATATATGACAATCAAGGAATGTACTGTATCCAAATGACCATAAATGCTAATTTCTTACAATTCAGAAGACTTAATAAGCCTGGGACAGTCAGTCAGGCCTTCTCTCTTCTATAGCATCCACCTTGTTTAGTTTAATTGTCTTTATTTGTCTGTACAATAATTTATATTTTTAATTCTATATTAAAAAAACACACATTTTAGTTATTCTCTTTAAAGAATATATGTGTAGTTTTTCTAAATTTAAAATCAGTCTCTGAAACTATGCTTTCTCATAATAATATGTTGTATGGCAGTTTTATTTCCTGATGTTATGTGAAATGCTCAAGAAATTGCATAATATGGTCAGTGCTTTTACTGAGACTCCCCGAAGGACCTGTCTAAATATATCCAACATGACATGACTGCATCTCTCAGCTCAGGCACTAAGTTTTCACCACAGGCTCTCTCCCAACAAAAAAAAAGGAAATATGCTGGACATGCAAATATATCTATTTGATGCTGATAGACAGGATCAGAATCTGTTATGATCAGACACCCAACAGTGCTTTCTTATTTCAACAAAAAAATTATTTAAAAAACTACTATTTTTTGTCTTGAGCAAGAAGAAAAATGCTTTCATGTATGCAATAAATGCATAAAACAGAACATGTATTACACGCTAATAATTATGGTGTAAAATACAATGGGCATATAAACTGATACCACTATAACATACAACCAATAACCCACAATCTGTCACTTCCTTGTGAATGTTAATCCATCACTTGTGACTGAACACAATGACCTTTTTGACCACTTCACATATACAGTACAGTCTATGTCTGGCATCCAAAAAGTTATTGAAGCTATAGTAGATAATTTTTTTTACAGCAGCGGGTAACAATTAACCTGACAAGACTCTTACAGAATTCTCAACCGAGGGTATAACATCTCTCAGCATATCTCCTGAAGCTTATAGACTTTACTCACAGACCTTCTTTGAGTAAAGTAAAGTTGAGCTCTACTTGTCTAATAGCATGAAAAAAGACAAACTTGTCATGAATGATTTTCCCACTCTCTGATGGGCTCATAACAAAGCAGCATAAAAACATCTATAAAACTTGCACAAGCTGTTGCTTGGTCCATTCAGGGTAATGGAGAAATGTATGTTGCAGTTACCCATAGCAACACAGTCACCTTAGAGCCAATCAAGTGTGCAAAGAGGACAGATCAATGATGGTGTCATTTGTCATGGCAGTACGGCAGATGCCACCGGGCCAAGTACAGACAATTAACTCTCACTCACTTACAGAAAGTTGTAATATTGTATGCTGTACGTGTGTATGAAGTGACCTAACAAAAAGCCAACATGTTTATCTACAAGAGAACTATTCAAGGGAATTACTAAAATACAAGAAATGGTTACAGATCTTTCCTTTTATGACTTGTTTCACTATTGATTAATGGATACTGAGATTCAGTGTGTGCATCAAATAAACTCATTATCCAAGCATGGTGAAGTCTTTCGACATCAATGTGACAGTGTTGACACAAATCGAGCAGAAAATCCAGTAGCTACAGTACTGGCAATCACTTACTCATTCAATGTGTTAAGTTTACATCCTCTGCTCATCTGACTTTCACCCCTCCCATGCAGCTCCGATGACATTCCTCCCATGCCAGCTGGACATTCCAGTCTTCACTTGTCTCACACTGGCCAGAGGTGCCTCTGGATCACTATTGAATCCTTTCAACAATCTCCTTGTTCAACATCTGATCCTTTCTTCACTTACATGTACTGTACAAAAGTGCATACATGTGTTGTAGTCCCTTAGTGTGTTGTCTTTTCAATGGAGTTTTCAATGCATGCAATCTGAAAAGACTTTGTATTTAATAAAACAAGCTCTCATTCAAGTTATCACATCCTCATTGTAAACAATAGTCTGAAAGAACCCTCAAAAACATGCTAAATCAAGCCTCAACTTATTATCTTGAGTGTCCCTCACATTCAAAATAATGCACATCAGAATATCCCCACAGCACCTATCCAGCACAGATAACTGAACCTCATCTCTCCACTCATCTATAATCAATCAGGTCAGCTCACAGAAGGTGTCTCACATGCAAAAGCAGAAAATATTTTCACATTGTGCTGCATGGTACAACCACATCACAAGCCAGCAAATGGCCTGCAGCATTATTTTGCATACAAAATATGGCATTGGGTGTATGCGTCCACCAGTGGGAGGGAGGTGAAATAGCTGAGAGTGATGGAGTGGAGAGAGGGAAGGCATGAAAGAAAGAAAAGCTTGCACATTCTACCAAAGGTAGAAAGCAGTAAAAGGGAAATAGTAGAGGATGAAGAAATAAGGTGGAACACAGTGGGGATGGTGGAAGTGTGAAGTGAAAGATTTACTTACAGTAGATTGTAGGACAGATTGAAAAAAGCTACAAGGAAATTTCAGCGCACTCTCGTCCAGTGGGAGCAATATCCATCCACAAAACCTGACATAGCCAAAGCAAAAAGCACCTCACACAGAGAGTCTAGAGAGGCAGACAAGAACAGGGCGTGTGTGTATGTGATAGGGATGTGGCTTTAATGCATGTATGTTTGTGCTAGCAGGAGGGAAAGTGACTGAGCAGGGAGCAAGAGGCAGAGAGAGAGGAAGAGAGAGAGGTAAGAGATACAGAGGGTTTGTACAAGCTGACTGGCTGGCATGAAAATGGGAGGGGGTTGGATTGTCCAATAGTGTAAGAGAAGAGCAGAGTGAAGGGGAGATGGCAACAAAGAGACAGAGATTTTTTAAATCTCTCCCTTACCTTTGCTGTCTCTCTTTCATTTCACTGCATATAGAGAACTCCAACTATCAGGCAGAAAATTTGTGATGCTTCATATGAAAGAAGTCAGTGTGATGAATAGTCACACTCCTCTCCTCACAGGGTAGATGATAGTGGTGTGCGATACCACAAGCTTTGGTATCGATCCGATACCAAGTAAATGCAAGGCCAGTATTGCCGATACCGATACCGATACCGACACCAATCCGATACTATTACCTTATAAGGGCAGCCTGCTGGAAAATGCACCCGCGTCACATAAAAGTAAAGTAAAAATGTTTAAATCGCTTTAAAAATGTTAAAATTGCTGTAAAAACACAACCAATCACACAAAATATGAACAAACAAAAACACCAGTGTTAAATTAACATCCAGATCC
>JAUBNQ010000006.1:14430937-14444209 GCA_032353495.1 Ctenopoma kingsleyae | reverse complement strand
ACATTGTATTTATTAAGTAAATTGGGACAAACCTGTTTCAAATGTTTTCCAATTAAACGCATACCAAAACTAACAAAACTATGGAACCATTTTCATAACATCTATTCCATAGTTAAATACCCTCCCTTAGTAAATATTCTGTATCAATGATTAGCAAATGAAACATACTAGAGTAAATTACACATTTTAATGCTAACATATGTACAACAAAAGACAAATGCCTCACATAACTTAAATTCCACATTATATTACTTATTAGAGCCCGGTGAAGAATTCGGCATAGATGCCATCACTCCAAGCAACATATTCACATTTAAATCTACTCTCATATCTGGTTCTTCACCGTGTGCTGCGCATTTCCGCCGCTTTAGAGGAGGAAAGCTGTGGAATTAACAATCTAACTGAACGAAATTAAACGGGACAATACGGAAACATAATAGTAATTCTGTACGCCTAACGTAAAAGTTTAGACAAGCGACTTATAAAATATACTCAGTGCTGTTTAAAAATGTGCGTCTTTGCGTTTTCCAACCAAAAAAAGCTACATTAAATTGACATTTGTACAGTTCTTTGCGTGCAAAGGCTCACATCCTAAAATGTTCCCCACTTAACAATCTCCCAGCAGCGCAGATATTAATCGACTTTTAAATGTCACTGATCAATTTTACTCACCGTGCTTTTAAAACGTAGCTGTCACACAGATCCTCACTCGATTTGGCCTCGTGTTTCTTCAGACTTCTACCGTCAGTGACTCACAAACAGAAGCAGCTGCAGCAGCAGCAGCAGCAGTCACAGGTGCGGGGCGCGCATCCACCAATCACATTCAAGTCAGTTTCCAGGTACGTGAACGCCCTCTGGGGGAGAAGTTCAAGTTAGGATGAGTAACATTGGGCGATCAACGAGAGGAAAACCTCTAAAAAATAAAGTATTAGCTAATTAATTTGCAGGGGTCTTTTTTTAGAGTGCAGTTATGCCTATTTTCATCTATAAATCCGATAAATAGGCATAATTGCACTCTAAAAAAACCCTGCAAATTAATTGGTGCAACTTGAACGTGAAAATATCTTTTGGTGTGACAAGTGGATTCAGAAGCATATTAGTGATACTGGGTGGGGAACATCTGAGCTCCATTTGTTGTAATATTCAAACAGGAGAATTACCTGATCTGATAAATAGTTGATCAACATTACGTCTTATGTCTTGGATGACTGCAAACCTGAGATTATAGTTTCCTGATGGCTGCTGTTCTGTTTATGTGCAACAGAAATATGACTAGGCTACAAATCACATGAATAACCAACAGAAAATACAGCCAGAGTGTTTGGAAATGTGTACTTTTAATTTTGTTCCCTTGGGGTGGGGTGGGACTTTTTAGGTCTGAGTGAGGAATGAAGGCAGATTATCACATCAATCCATGACACAACTTCATTTATCATCTTAAACAGCAACACGTGCAATCATTCTTACAGTACAATACACCAGTTCAGTCTAGAAAATATTGATTGTACACAAATATCTCATTTTATAAATCTTCCTTTTGGAGGTGGCGTAAGGAATTTCAAAGGGGAAGGTTTGGAAAAGAGG
The DNA here is from genome assembly GCA_032353495.1 of Ctenopoma kingsleyae. NCBI lineage: Eukaryota > Metazoa > Chordata > Actinopteri > Anabantiformes > Anabantidae > Ctenopoma > Ctenopoma kingsleyae. Next base: position 14,442,625 of record JAUBNQ010000006.1, on the reverse strand, counting down.
AGTCACATTTTTTGTTGATATTGCTGTGTGGCGGTCGAACAGACCAGGAGCTGGTCTTACTGACTTTTTCAGCCATAATAATAAAAAAAACAAAACAGTTGACACATACGAATTCATAACACAAGCCAAACAAATCTTAATTCACATACATTTGATATTTGCTTTTCATCAAAAATCCCAAATCCACTTCCTTTTGTGACTGTCCAGAAGAGTGCAGCAACTACTGTAAACCCATAATATGCTGCTCCAAGTTTCAAAATTTAAACAAGCCATAGCATGGCGTTATGAGAGTCCATGCGAGCTGGCACACAGAAGGCTGAGAAGAGCATCAGTGCACTCACACATATCCGCATCTATACTTTGGATCTCTGCCTGCCATGCAAATACAGACAAGAAGCTGGAGGACTAAACACGGTAACTGATAGGGATTTCATAGCGCTCTCCCTTCTGTTAGAGGCTTCCATGAGTTCAATGCAGCATGACAAAACATTCATCATACTGGATTATCTCCATTTGACATTAATAGAAAGTTATTCAATTTCCTAATTTGTTTAGAAATATTATTGGGAGCATATTGATTATGCACGTATGGCTAGTTTGAGGCGTGTTTTCATGTTTCACCTGCAAAAAAAAAAATATCACACTGAAAATGAGAAATTGGCACACATCAGAAGCTTTCTTGTACAATAAGTTGATTCCAAAAGACAAAATGTGATGAACATAAATACAGTGACAATAATTATATATGTTGTACCATGCCAGTATTTAATGGCCATACCCTAATTGTCAACAATTGAACCGCTGACTACTTTTATACTAAGTCAATGTTTCAGGTAAAACAACTGAGGATTCATTAGTGTCATCCAAACTCCAACTTGTAAAATAGAAGATTTAATGCCGAAGGACTAGAATTAGTAATATTGAGACAGCTACAGTAATCTTCAGTGTGAAGAAAGGTATCCATAGACAAATATATTCTGCTTTAAGGCTGAAAGATCTGAGCCTAGACATCAATGGTGTTAAAATTATAAACTTAAAACAAACATTTTCAATGCTTCACGTTTCAATGTGAAGAAAAAAAAATCCATTCCTTTTAAATACAGTTTGTTAAATAATGGAGTGAATCCATTCTAGTTTGTTGGCTTTTAACTGACAGACATACCCTTCTTACAAAGTTCAAGTGTCTCTCGAAGCTTCCTCAGTCCAGTGAGACTGAACCAAATAAAACTGCTTAAATAACATAGTGATCATCCAATAAACATTTCCTTCAATTCTCTTTGGGTAAATAAAGTATAATTAATAAAGACCCAAACCAGCATAACTTTGGGAAACTGCGGCAGCGTTTCTTCAATGATTGTTGCATATATGAGTTGAAGTCAAATCATTTTCAGGTTAGTACTTGCAGTCTAAAATACCAGCACACATAATGCCATAATGTGTGTCATTATGTTTCCCATAGTCTAAAGCACAAGACATACCTGACTAGAACTGAAATTATAAGAAAGATGAAGAGTAAAATTAAGTATAAACTAAACACAACACTATGTTTTCATAAGCTACAAACAATCATGTAATTGTAATTTCAGAAGTGAAACAGTACTTAATGTGAATTGTACATTGATTTTATATGTCTGGAAATACTTCGCAGTGTACCACACAAACCTCCTTCTTGTGTACTAGTTTTAGTTTTTAATCTTTTCTCCAGCGGGCCACACGTTCATTTAGCACATAACCATCATATATAAGGAGGCACACTAGGAGAATGATTAAGTCTGGAAGAGTTTTGATGTGAGTGTGTTTTAATGGTTTTACCATTTTCCTTTACTCATCTGTCTGTTAATATGATGGTGTAGGGTTTAACTCAGAGCACTGGGAGCACTTCAGCGGTACAATAATGGCCATAAACATGACTAACACAAGCTCAGACAGCAAAGTAGTGTTGCAATAGAAAGGGGTCAAGTCAAATGGGAGAGAGGGAAGATAAAGACGAAAAGTTCCTTAAGGATAGAGGACAAGGGTTAGACTGGAGAAAAAAAAGGAAGGCAAAAGGAAGGGAAAAGAGGCACTAAAAGCCCCCTAACTGTTCATGAAACTGGCCACTTTGTTTCCTGCTGCATTTAGCCCATTCAACAATAATACCCTGCAATTCATTTGTACATCTGTATCATCAAGCCACACTCTTCTCGTATGTTCAACCACAAAGTTTCCGTCTGTAGTGGTCCTTTGTACGTTTGGGGTTTCAACAGGAAACAGGTGGAGGTGAAGGTAGAGAAGGAGGCTGCAGGAGGTCCACCAGATGTCTCATTGTTCCTCTAACCAGGAGGGCTTATCAGCCCCTGGAGGCTTCAACTTTATGTTGAACTGCTTCAGTGTTTGCTCCAGTTGCTGCTGGTTGCCAGCAAAGTATGCTGAGATAGCATTATGAAAGAGGAGGAGCTGCTTATGCATCACCTTCACCTGTGAGACAAACATGGGGACATTCAGGAGGTTGGTTTGTGTATATTTTTTCACGTTGAAGATGATGACATTGCAAACTTGCCCAACTAACTAACCTTATTCTCCTCAAGGAACTTCAGTTTAATGGTGACGTCTGAGCGGAGACGTTCATACTTTTCTTTATAAACTTGGTACTGTTGCTGAGCAGCATCTATACGAGCAATGGCTACAGCGTCTCTCGGACCCATACTCATTTCCTCCAGGTCTGCCCGATAGGCATCAAACTCCAGTCTATTAAAAAAAAACAAAAAACAAAAAGGAAGTGTTAACATCAGTGTTTTTGAATCACCTATTTGTTCAAACGGTTTTATTTTTATGTAATTTATTCTCATTAAAAGGTCTTTGCCATTTAAGGAAACAAACCAACAAAATAAACTACTTGTGAACACAATATTGACATTCCTGCCTCTTAAATGAATATGGTAAGCTTGTTAGTGCAGAGTTGCTTACAAATCCTACAGTTTAGGAGCAGGTTCATCACTCATTTGTAGCCAACTATTGACTATTGAGCTATGGCTGATAATTCTCTGCAGTTTCATCATGATCATTCACTGTGTCACAAAGTGTCCAACGTGATCATTTGATACAGACAACATCAATATTTCTGTGTATACTACATATCTTTGTTAATCGTCATTTGAAAGGGCTTCTCATCTGGTCAAAGTATTGCATGTCCTTACCTGGCATTTTCATACATCTTGATCGTCATCAGGGTGTCCTCCATGGTCTTGTTGACTAATGTGTTGATGCTGGACACAAAGAAGTTAACGGCACCAAGCAGTGTCTCCCCGTTCTTACACAACAGCTTCTGGGTCTCTGCATTGTAGCCAAATTCATCCTGTAAAGAAAAACAGGTCATTAACAAAAACAACTCAAATAATATTAAAGCTTAAAGTATTTCAGTGTTGCATACATGAACCTAACCTAAGTTGCTCACTAATAGAGAACTCTCACTTTAGTGTTATTCACTTACTAAGCTAAACTTTTACGTAAAAGACACAATCACTTTGGAGGCCTCACCCGAAGCTCTGGAGATTTCTGACTGAGTTCAGCAAAGGTGTCACCCAGTGCATGCTGCGTCTGCACCATGTTGTAGAAGTGGTTGGTTAGTGCTCTGGCCAATCGTAGCACATTCTCATATTTCCTTTTTGTATCTCTCAGCACCTCGATCTGGGCCTCCAGCTCAAGGTCCACAGTCCGGGACCCCCGACCAAATCGCTCTGAGATCATCTGCTTTGTACACTGAATCCAGGTAAAAAGTGTATGATCAGAAGATCCCTAAGCACACAAACAATAAACACCATCTTCTACTCACAGTTTTACTCACTGATCAACATTTCTGATACCTTGTATGTGTTTAGACCCCACTTCTTCATTGTTTCTATCTTTTCCACTGCCACGCCACGGGTTGTTTGGTCTGCTGTCATTGACGAGCTGCTGCTGCTGTGATGCATGCTGGGACCTGAGAGATGAGACCCAAACAAAGAAACACAAAAACATGGTAAACAACAAAAACATGCAAACAAACAAGGTTAACCCCAGGCCAGATTACAGCAAGTACAGAATCATTAACCCACTGCCCCATGCCCACCACCACTAACACTGTAAAAGTGCAGAAATACAGTAAACACAGTGGAGGAACACCGAAAAAAAAGAAAAGTAAAATGACAAAAGGAAGAAGAGGTAGGTTGAGGAATATATGTAGGAGGGAATTATGAAAAGGCGATGGAAGAAAAAGATAGACAAGTATACAGACAAAAAGACACCATTTAGTGAATGACAATCAGAGAACAATGTAGACAAATGAGTGATGAAGACGGGGGCAGTTTGAATTGAACAAAATAGTGAAACTACATAAACTGGATCAGAATTGTATTAAATTACAAGAAGAAACACAAGAGAGAGACACTTAGGGGGCTTCAGAGAGGTATACTAAAGTTCTCTAAATATTACCTTGCCTTTGCCATCAATATTCAAGGTCTTAATATTAATACACATAAAGATGGTTTCTGTTTTGCTATGGAGAGTTTCAGAGATTAGTTTATTCCCATGGAAAATAGTATGTGTAGACCCAAGAGGAACCAACAAGAAACTAGAGGAATAATATGTTAAAGAAATGCTGTGACATGAGAAAAAGCCACAATATATGAAGAAAAGGATCAGGAGGCAGAGTAAGTATGCCGCCCTTCTCTCCACTGAAATAGACAAAATGTGATGAAATTGAACAGAGAAAACAGAGAAGCTCATTCTTAGCAATCTAAAAACAAGGCACTTTGTATTAAGAGCATCTTTCCAAAATGAAACATCCGTCATGTGAGACATATATGTCAAAAACAGAAGTAAATCAAAAGCGCAATATGTGTATTACAGTTAACAGAAAATGGTCGAGGTTTTATAAACACACAACACATCACAGTTTGGAAAAATGCTCTTCACTGTAATTATAGTAATTAGGTCTGAGGAGCCACCTAATCCTGTAACTGGGATCCTTTTGTTAAACTCTGCATTGTAACATATAGCAGGGCCTGAGTGGGACAAAGATGCAGAAATATTAGTTTCACATAAATAAAGATAGCACTGTTATTTTCCTCTGAAAACGTGTAAACAGCTACATTACTGAAGTCAATGACTGAAGCAGAAAAATCACATTAATCTCTCAGTGGCAACAGTATCACACAACTTCTGAGTACATATGTTAAATAATTTGTCTTTCGCTAGTGTACAGCTACGTTGTTGCCGGAGATCTGAAAATGTGTGTTTTCTTATTTGCTTTGGATCACTAATTTAATACAAGGGGGCGCTGCACTGTTGGGTGAGAGATGTTCAGGTATCAGTGAGACAATTAAAAGAAGGCTCCACATGTCTAAGGGAGACTGAAAAAGATGTCAGATATGACTGAGGGGCAAAGAATGAAGCAGGACTCTACCTTTCATTGAGCTTGTTGGGATGATACCCTCCGCTGTTCCTCCATAGCCCCCTGAAACAATGCTAGTCTCATTTAGATTGGGACCTGATACCATCACCTGCTGTAGGTCCTGCAAAGTTTAAACAGCAAAACAAAAGAAGAAGCACAAAGGGAATGATAGAGGATTTTGGGTGGGTCAGGGTGGGGATATGTAGACAGGGGATTATAAGTGTTACATTCAGACATTCCAGACAATGTAGGTTAAAGACTTATTCACTAGAGGGGGACAAACACTACTAAGTTAGGATGGTTAGTCAGTACACACACACACAACCTACTTCCTACTTATCTGAAAGTCAACAGAGAAAACTAGTGCATAGAGTGTTGTGTGTAAAACAGAGACTTTCAACCTGAGCTGAATCTCCTGTCATTATGCTGTTCAGAAAAGCACAGCTGTGATTGACTTGAGGGTCTAACATAAGCAGTGACTTCAGAAATCTATGCAGCAGGAAATCCTCATTTAAACAATGTTCTCCTTCCAAAATGACCTCCATCACAGACTTCAATGAAGCTCTGAATTATGAGGGCAACTGTATTACGAGCCACATGATCCAACTTCTAACCCAATGTTTTCTTTAGTCTGTCTTTTGTCTTCATACGCTCATATCAGTAAATAAAGGTAAAGGAAATCTAACCTGAACAGATTTCTTACTTTGCAAAGTAAGAAATGTGTAAGCTTTGGTTCCTACAACACAGGTTTAATTTCACTTATGCCTGTCTTATTTCCTTTGTGCCACACACTACACACGCCATCAGAAAAACAAACGTGTGGATAAAATCTTGGACACTTCCTGAAATCTTGGGCTCTGACTCTACAGTAAGATTGTGATAAGGAAACTACAAAATAAATGCCTGGAAGTGAGGATGTTGTTTCCTTTTTGTAAACAAACAGTGTACTGCATGTTTATAGTAAGAAATGGAAGTAAAAACATACGTAGGTGCTGTGATTTTTGATGTTGGGGGAGGGCAGAAAATTGTCCTCTTTCTACTAATGTATCAAGACTCTGCTTCAGGGTCTTCTCTGTTTGTTGAGACAAACATAATAGCCATGGTGGACTTCTCTTGACTTTCTTACTAGAACACAACTACATTTCTTATTAAGACTGAAACATAATCTGACATCAAAACAGAATAAGTGAAACCAGTTGATATGAACATTCCAGCATTAGTATGACATGGTTATTAGTATGACACCACATTTTGTTTTGTTAACACCACCTAAAATTTACAGGATCACACTAACATATCACCAAAGTGAATACACACACAGAATCTAGACTGTATTAGTTTGCACAAGATGACACATGCTAGATGGTACTGAATCTAGTTCAAAGTATTAGCTGGCATCTATTCTGTTAACATTACTCATTTTGAGGGCTATTCTCTCAAAACACAACTACTTTGAGAAACTGAGTTGCACAGTGGTTTGCCATAAAATGAAATATGACATTTTGTGAATTAAATCAACACAGTGATGAAAAGCAGTTTATTGCTGCATAAAGTCAAACCACTGAGCAGTGCTACACACCAACATAAAGACATACAAAAAAACAACAACACACAAATGGCCTGCTCACCCTGGTGCTTCTGGAGCTCCCTACCTTCTCATTTAAGCTCCACTGCAGTTTTACAGCCTGCACAGAAATGGAGGAGTAGTGGGATTGACAAACACAATAAGAACAACAACAGAAAAGGAAACAAATAGAAAAGGACAGGAGACAAAAAGAAAAGTCCATGACTGACATCATGAGAAAACACAGAATGATAAAAGAAATCCCAGAAAAGCACTGTCCACAGACAAAAGGGATGTAAGACAGAGAGCAGTGATGACTAGTATCAAAGGGTTGTCTTAGGATTCATTTAACTGGTTTACTTGGATGTTTCAGGTGGGTCATCTAGTCCACCAAGTGTTCTACTTGGTCATCACTTTGCATATAATGTATTACTACAACTTTACCATGATATATGTCATCACTGTCTGGACATTATACAGCAATGGAAAAACGAACATACTTATTTATGACATTAATAGATATTGAAAGGAACATTCAAATGGAAAAAAAAAAAAAATCAAGAACACCACACAAACACCAACAAACTCTAAGCACCACACTTTCCCAGAACAGAGAAATCTCTCTTTTACCAATTTCTTTTGGATCACGTCATGAGTAGCTAAACAGCCTTCGTCATAGCAATCTGTGCCAATTTCTGTAGCCTATAACACTTTTCATCATTTACCAAAACAAAGAGCAAAGATTAACATTTTAACTCCAGACACTGAACAACCACCCAAAAATATGTTAAATATGAAAAAATTTGGTTTAACTACATTTTCTGATTCATGTTCGGTCTGTGTATCTCTCCTTTTAGAGATCTGTTTTGTGTTGTGGCATCTGTTCAATGTGGGAAAAAAAGCTGACGCAGACACTGATCTCTCCCTGGGTACCTTAAAGTCATCTGGTTGTCATATCTTAACAGTTTGGTTTGGTATGATGATGAAAATGCCTTGCAGCTTCTTGTACAGATGAACCAAAAACAGAAAAAAAAAAAAGTGCTTTACAATTCAAATGCAACTGGGATATCTATTAAAAAATAACCTTCAATTCATTTCTTATAACAGTGTAAACATCTGAACATACACGTGAGCCTCTGTAATGCATCTGATAATCTTGCCAGGATGCTGCCGGCAGTCAATCCTGTCCCGGTCTCTATCAAGCTGCCAGTCACCATCCAAGTTCCTGCACAAGTCCAGTGTTACAAAATGTGAGACCAGACTTCTGCTCTTCTTTAAATTGCCAATCTTTCTCTCAAAGAGCAAAAAAGACAGCTACAGCTTTAAACCAAGTGCTGCACAGCCGATATCAATCTGATTTCAGAGGGCTTTCACCCAAGGACAAAGCACAGCCAGTTTCAAATTAATTGCAGAGTTGCTATGACAACTGGTTAATATCCAGCACTAAGCAGTGAAGCTAAACACTCCTCATACATGAACACATTTAACTGACACAGCCACATGAAATAGTTGAATACTTGCTTCACCATGCAGGCTTGGTGAGAGCGTAGAGACGTCTTTTACTACATTAATGTGGAGACGCACACACACCGTAGTTTGGTGAGCAAATAACACAATTAACTGTGAGTGCTTCCTCCAGGATCTTCGGTCTGTTTGTCTAACAAGGTGTGCCTTGGGTTGCAGAAAAAATTAACAACCTGTCCCAACTTACTTACTCTGCAACACCACTGTATTCTATTGTAAGAAACTCTGCCCAACACTCCTGAAAAGTGTGGAGACAAAATATTGGTGCGCAACCCCAGTGCTGGAGCATAATGTCTTAAAATGAAGCTTATTCATTCTGTAAAAAGACAATTCCCACTTGGACAGTAACAAATCCAGAGTTTAGAATCAGTTAATATGAATAATAAGTGTTCAGATTAACCATATATCATAGATGTGTCCCCTGAACACGAGGCCACTTGTGCTAGTAAAAGTAACAACTGGTTCCCTAGGAGACATCTGGACTCCAACACCTGATTTCCCAGTAGGATTTCTTTCCACAGTTGTAGCTAAGCAAGATAAGCAACACAAGGACCTCTGGAAGCATGCAACAGGCAATACATTCTACAATATAAGCACAACATAGAAGACTGAATGATCATTCTGCTCTGAGAAGTTGTATACAGGTACGTTAAGGCAACGTGAGTGAATGGCCACAGTGTTCACTACACTACGACTTCTTTTACTAAGAAAATACAAGCAGTAAATTATACTGCACATTTGACTACAGAGTGGTACTCTGGTGTGAATTAGAGCTCAATTAGCAAAAACAGTGATAGCTCAGAATAACACCCATAACCACTGTCGACTTCAAACAACTAAAGGCTATGTGTGCCTTTAGGTGAATGATACTGTATAACCTTCAGGCATCACTCAGTACATCTAATCAATACATCAAGTTAAGGCTACTGTTAGAATTTTCTTAGGAAAAAATACTAAAGTAAAGGCAAAGAGAAAATATATGAGTGCCTAATGAAAGGATTGAAATTTATGAAGATTTCACAATAAATCTTACATTAAAACCAATTATAAAAAAATCCTTGATACAAATATATAACTTTAACAGCTAAAAAAGCTCACTATATATTGGACAGACACTAATAAATAAACAGTTTTTCATAGTGAAAAATCACATCACTGCAATGAGATTTAATGCTGATAAAACAACTCTAAAGGGCCAACAATGGTCTAGAAGGATGAAAGTTTTTCTTTTAACACAGTGAAACCTAAGCTAATAAATAAGAAAAGAACTCTATGTTTTCTGTACACTGTTCTGAGTATGCAAATTATCATCTGTTGGCCTAGCATCAACAGTGTGCATATTTATTTGCTTGTGTAATAGTTTAAAATAGGTAAATAACAATTACACAGGGTGATCACATTCAGTACACTGTCAACTGATACAGTAGATCTGACCCACCTGTTCAAGACTGTCGTCTTCTGGTAGTGTTCCTGTGTCACCATTACTGTTGATAGGAATCTCCATTGTGGCTGCTTTACTCATAATGCTATCTGTCATAATGCACTATTTCTGTGAAAGAAGGGAAAAAGAGAGAGATAACGTGTAAATAAAGTGAAAAGGCCAGAGATGGAAAAACATAGAAGCCTGCTTTGAAGTGGAGCAACCAAAGAGCGTAGTCAAAACAGCCAAACCATTAGGCAGATGTAAATGTAATTGCCACAAACAAGCGAGGAGGTGGTTTTCAAAGAGCAAGGCTACTGCTCAGCATAAAAACAATACACCTATGAAAGACCCGTGCACAGGAGCCGCCACCACAATGAGCTGAATGAAGTGTTAGCAGAGCCCACTCCCTAAAAAACAAAACTAGAGGGGAGACAGCCAAATGTTCAACACTGTCTACTCATTTTAATAGGTCAAACTGATTTGGCCTGCTATACATAGTCAGACAACCAAACTGTATAAACACATGCATTTCATTAGCAAAGCTAAAAGAGTATAGCTTGTTTTGGGCTTGGAGAGGAATAAAGGATTAACTGCCACTAACATGATTGGGTCTGTGTGTGTTTGTGTGTGTGTGGCAAAGTCAAACACAGCGGTGCAAAATTAAATTAGGCGCACCTTGGAGCCGAGATACAACATCCCACCTACAAGATATTTTATTCTACAACAAGACCAAAACCCAAGTCATGCAATCACTGGAGAAAGCAGGTAGGATAGCTTTAACATGTGATACAAGCTGGACATCTGTTGCTACAGAATCTTATGTTACATTAACTGTGTATTTTAATCACCAAATGCTGGCAAATGTAGCCTTCCAGTTTAGTCTTCCATTTGGTTTATCAAAAATGTAATAGAAAGAAAATTCATTATGGATCATTACAAACACTTTGCTTCAAAAGTGCCTAGTACTCATACAGTGAGAAAAAAAAAATTGTAAAAAAATTATTTTACAATCGCACCGCAGCGCTCTGAATCATAATCAAATTGAATCGTGAGGTGCATAGAGATTCCCTGCCCTACTTAGAAACCTCTTTAATGTGTAATTTTGAATGCCTTCGAAATCATCAAAGCCACTGCACAAAGCAGGATTTCACTCATTTACAGTATATCTGCAATAATGAGTGTGTGGTAAATGAGTGTTTTGAAAGTAAACTAAGGTGAAAATATGAACTGGATCTAGAAACTACTTGATCTTGTAATATTTTCTACATGTGACTGACAGTAACTTGAACACTGTTGTACGGCAGGTTTATTGCAGTTAGATCACTTACTGCCAGTGTTGTAATGTTTGAAGGGAGGTATGCATAAAACTTGTTTGCTCTGACCTCGTCATAGCAAACTTTTCTGTCATAAATGTACACTTTGCCATGCCCACATGCACGCCGTTTCCTGAGGTATGACACCTATGTTTACTTCACACACAGAATTGTGTTTAGCTTGCCCAACAATGTTCAACACAGAACCACTCCTCTACGGCAGCTTGCTCTGTCAGAGCTTGGGGCTGAAAAAAAATGAAAAAAAAGTGATAACTAGATAGCAAACGCAGTAAGCTACCATATCGCTAAAGACTTGGTCCCCATAACAAGGCAAACACTGCAAAGATGGTTTTAAAAAGCTGCTAAAAACACTTGAGCGGTACCAGTTGTTCACTCGCCAGTAGTTTGCAGGACAGGTGCTGTCAGAAATGTTCATGAATGTCTGGAAGGTTCT
>JAUBNQ010000006.1:14412086-14425090 GCA_032353495.1 Ctenopoma kingsleyae | reverse complement strand
TGTATTTGTCAGCCCTGGTCTGTTTAGTTAGTTTCCTTATTAGTTTTATCCTAGTCTTGTGTGTGCCTCCCTAGTGGGTGGTTTTGTGTTTGTGGTGTTTGTATTTTTGTCACTTGTCTTCATTAAAACCTTCTTCACTTACTCCTGTGTGTTTCGAGTGTTCTTGGGTCCTTCTCTAGTGCAACCCTTACAGTGTCCTGTATTTTATGATACTTGATTAATGTAGACAAACCCCTGCGAAGCAGCCACGCATGCACACGTGTATTTTAATGGTATATCAGTGTTTAAATATTTTGCCTGACCATGAAGCTACTGAATGCAGAGTGTTCCAACCCTCAATAGTAACCATAAATTTCCAGAAAGCGATTCTCATCTGTTTTGCATCAAGAGAAACAATAACATTGGCCTCTGCCCGGAGGTGTGCGGAGCCCTCTATAGCTGTGAGTGAGCCATTCAGAAGTTTGTGGCCATTCAAGATTTTCCTTTGACCTTACAGGGTGTTGTGCTGCTGTTTTTGTGAAGCGTGTGTGTTGAGCTTTAATATTAGTACAGGAGCTTTCAAAACCCTGTAGTGTAAATTCTTTTTTTGTTGTTCAGTTTTTTTTCCATCAGAATTACCTTTCATATATTGCTAATCTTCATGTTTGCTTGTTTGTTTAAACATAATTAAACCATGATCCATGTCCCTCTTCCTCAGCAGATCTGTGAGCAGCAGGGTCACATGACCTATGACACTTCCAAGTTAGCTCCATGACAACCTGAACAAACGTCATCCACTGAGGAAGGCCAAGATGCAATTGAAATGTAAGTTTAAGCTTTTCTTGATTGTCTAATTCTAATTCTCATTGGAGTATCGGCTGCAGTTAAATATTGCATGTGGTACTTTGCAACCACAATAGCAACATTAACTTGGAGCAAAAAGTTGGATTTTACTTTTAAACTTCAACTGACAGTCCGATAATAACAATTCTTATCAACACTGACACATTCAACATGATAAGTGTTAATACTGATGAATGTTGAACGTGATCTTGCTGTAGTTAGTCTCTTCCACTGAAAAATTAGTAATACATGTGGAGGTTTTGCAACGCTTGAGGTATTCACTGTTCCCATGTGTGCCAAAGATGTTATAAATGCTTCCTGAGTTTAGTTTGCTTTTGAAATCAGCTACCTGTGCTTGGCAGAACACATTGTTGCTTGTTAAAAACTACACAAATGAACAACGTACATTCATGTAATGGGGCACACACACAGATGTGGTCAACGGAGCAAGCTGTGATCAGACGTGTTTGCCTTAGTTGCCAGGATTGGTGTTTTACAGCTGTATTTGTTCCTGAATCAGCTGGTTTATTGTGCCCCTGGGTCAGACACTACATCTAAACACAGCCAGAGTTAGAAAAAAAGAGGCTTGCATGTACCTTTTCACCACAGCTCTGCCACACACACAGGAATGAGAGGCCTGCCCACACACACTAAGCAGGGCACAAGCCACATCAGAGCAACGACGCTAATCCATCCAGGAAGCATTAATCCATAGGGCTTAATCCATGAAAGGAGAAATGCATGTGAAATAAATAGAAACAAGAGCTATCTCCTATGCACTTACACCACCTGTATTTAATGATGATAAAGATTCCTTTCTTCAAACTTAAGACTTAAGACTTTATAGTTGCATTGTCTTCAGTAGTCACATACATATGGAATTAGTACGTTCATTCTTTAGCAGTCTCCAATGACAGTGAAAAGAATTCACTATTGACATGCATATTAAATTTGAAGAATTTATGTGTCTCACGATAGTATGGTCATCCAAGCATCTGAAACTATGAGTATCATGTGGACAATCACAAGCTTTATGCTGTATATTTTTGTTCACACTGTATTTACACATGTGCACATTTAACAAAATATATCAACAAAGCAACGAAGACCATTCAAGAACTTGAGTCTTGGGATTTCTTTTAATTTTAATGCAGTGTTTAGGAACTTAGAAGACCTCCAACATATTGTGTATTCTAAAGAATCCTTTTTCAAATCAATGAGCTTAAAAGCACCTCTTTGAACTTCTTTTGTATGTCCCAGAGTTCTAACGAACCCATAATTTTGCAGTGAGACCATAAGCCCCTAAACTAACCCCAGCGCCTTCAGGAGGTTACAGCACTGCAGGCCCACAGCCTGTTTGGTTTATAGAGAAGAGCTGAGCAGCCACCTGGTGGGGCTGTGGGAGAGCGGAAATGCACTGTAATCAAACAAGCTGCTGTAGACTGCGTTCACTGAGTTTATGGAGCAGTCACATCCAGTTGGCTGCTAACAGTGAAAGAGGAAACACCTTTTTTCACAGATATTCCTTGTTGTGAACTGTCTTTGAAATGTGTTTTGCCCTGTTATAAAGTTACTATCAAATTTTAGCTTCACATTTGCTTTGCTCATTGGTGACAGATAAACCTACATTAGTATATCTGTGGGACTGTAAAAGTGTAAATGACATTGTAACATTCCTCATACTTTTCTACTCAGACAGTGGTCTGCTTAGTTTTTTCTTTAGTCTCTGTTTGAGCTCCTTGGTGACATTTACATTATTCAGCCTTATGAGATCTATTAGTCTGACTACTGCACTGAGCCCAGTCTGGTTTGGTGTGGAGCTTTCCATTACGCTGGTCAGCTGGAACTGTTGTGAGATGCTTGTGAGAAAAGAAAGGAAGATGGGGTTCAGGAGAAAACTAGGACAGATGAACAATGGTAAAGATGGGAATTTTTGTACTTTTTTTTATGGTAGTTTTTGTACTTTAGTACATCTTGGAGGCATCCCAATACAAAGACACATTACAGTACATGACCTTAGCAACAGTAGGAGTAGGTCTAATGCTATCACAAATACATATAATAAAAAATGTATGAAATTATTTGGCAAAGTCATGGAATGGTAGCCAAGCTTAAAGTCAAAATTTCCCCGCGTACAAACAGTCAAAAGATATACTCCCACATTTAAGTCACGTTTAATGCATTAAGTAATGTGCTTAAGATGCCAAGAACATGTCTATTTACTGGGCAACAGCATAATATGGGCCTCACTGGAACATTTGTTTGGAAGAATCAACTCTAAATTTATGTCAGACAGACCACTGACAGCCCAATATGATTACAGGCACCACAGCTGTTAACAAGCTTGGGTAGAACTGCATATACACATAAATAATGACTAATAATGACAGCCAGAATGAACTACATACAGAATACTGCGCGACTAAAGCTTCACAAATGTATTAAGTCTTAAGAAAAGCTGCCCAGACAAAAACAAGAAGCCACAGAACAGCTGCATGGCTCTGAAATTTGCGAGACTTAATCTTTTGCCCCAAGAATACACCGCTTTTACGTTGCTCTCACCTCTCTCTACCCTCTGTAACTCCAGCCATAACAGCAGTGCAGTAGGCCAGATGTGTGGGATATGGAGGTGAAGATAGATCCTATCCAGCTCCTGCCCCAGAGATTCCTACGTCCATTTGGTCCTCATTTTGGCTCTTAATTTCAGTACCAGTCTCCTCATGAGAGAGGCCTGGCAGACAGGCTGCTGTCACTAGTCATGCTCAATGGAGATTAGCATAAATTCTTTAGATTATGATATATGTGTGCATGCTTGTACAATCTCCTGACATCTTTTTTTATGTATTTCGGACTAATTTTGCCTATTTTCCTTTTGCCGTGCAGCATTTCTTTCTCACACTCTTACAGCAAACTCACAGTATGTCTTTAGAGGCATGTTTATCTATTGCAATAAGATTATATGGTCAATATGTGCAGTTTGCATCCACATATCCACATATCCACATGCACATAAAATTACCAGAGATGGATGTAATGTAGATAGAGATTAATACACTCAGTTATATGCAACAACAAGAATATGCTGTTTACCCAAGTATTTCTTAAGACTGAGTACTGACTTATGTTTTGGTAAGTTCTATACAAACACTAATCCCATAGTCCTGAACTTTTGATAAGTGTAATAAATTTGTAAACTGGTTTCATGGGATTTTATTAATATGGATATCCCCACTTCATGTCAGTGTAATGGAAATTTCATTGTTATATTTACTTTAATAATGGTATTTTTCCATGTGTGCTAGGACATATCTGTTGGAGCTTTTGTAATCAGTCACAGAGTAGATTTGGTCCATTCCTCTTGGGCTTTCCCCCTGAAATGCGTCGAGTGAAAGATAGATGCTTCCAGTTCCTTTAAGCCATTAAGAGGGTGAGCAAACATCCCCTTGAACCCCTTTAAAATGACACGACCATCTCCCTTACTGCAAAAAAAACAAATAATCTCTCCTGTTCTTCCTGCTTTCCTCATCTTTCATCCTCTGCTGTTCCTCCTCCTAATTTCGGCTTGGAGTTGTTAATGCATAAAGTAAAAGCTAGGTGTTGACCTCTATCTTTTTGCTGCTCACTTCAGATTGCAAAGGGAGAAACTGACTACACTGACATTCATCTGTACACACAAGATGCTGTGTGTTTTGACATCATCCAGTGTAGAGCAACAACAATGAAACAACGAAAAAAGGAGTGTATACCCTGCTGGCCAGTGGTACTGATGTGATGCCATAAAGAAAATGACAGAGTTCATTTAGATACCTGTGTTGGGAAACTGCAGGTCCTCATATACATATTAAAGAAACTCTGCAGAGACACAAAAAAGCTCATCAAGCGAATTCCACATGGGGTTTAATTTATAGACAGCTTACAGCGATTTAGGTAGGCAGCAGACCACAGACGTCCAAACAGCTATGTCCTAAGCTTCTCTCTCGTGGATAAGACCACTCATCAAAATGAACTTACCTGTCAAAATAGGAGGCCAGCAAAAGGAGAGACTAATGGGTCACAAAAGTTGACCTTGCATTCCAGAGATCTCCTACCTCCAAAATGCCTTTGTTTGTATGTCACTAATGTGCATCAGTTTTTTCTCTCCTGCTGAATTTCAGGGTGAGCACATCTGACCTTTTCCTTCCTCAGCATGAAGAGAAAGTGAGCCAGGTTTGTCACAGTAGGCTGCCGTTACCCTGAAGTGAGTTTTACAGGTCAGACATGAGCACTCAGCCCACCTGCTTTCTCTCCCACTTGTACATTTTACTGTACACTCAATTTTCTTCATACTTGAATTCCCTCTAAACCCATTCCACATTGTATCCCCAGACTGCTTTAGGAATCATGTGCAGAGAGGGTCCAGAAAAGCTTCTCGTGGATGAGAAATTGTTGCATATTTGGAACATTATTCTGATGTCATTCTGGTATGATGTTTGGATTGAGAGCACTGCATATGACAATGTAAAATAGAGAAATTATAGCACACTGTCAGTTTTGATTGGTTTCTTTTTGAGCACGCAGACAGAGAATGGATGAATGAAGTTTTACCACAATGTGTTTTTGTGAAAACAACATAATATTACAAATAACAAGTAAATAAAGATTACACATGGTGAAACTTATTGCATTAATAGAATAGATCTGAGAAGTATCCAGCCATCAGTGCCTTATACTGTATCTTAAAATAACTTCTCACATATTTTTTTCTTTCACCTAAACCTAAACCCTACGCTGGACCATCTTATCAGAAATAAGGAAAGTCAGGCAAATATGTCCTCACTTTCCAAAAATATCCTTAGTCTTAAGGTCTGAAACTCAAATTGGTGCTTACATAGTGCAAGAATACACACATACAGATGTACACACACACACACACACGCACACAGAGCTGCATTTGTGATTGCAGATCAGGAGACATAATGTCCTTATTTGGTCATGTTGTAATTTCTGTCTCATTGCTGCAGGCTGGGCTAAATCTCACTGTGTTTAAAGAATTTATGAAAACCTGTGAACTTGGGTTGGCAGGAAGACTTAAAGGGTCAAAAGCCACCAAAGCTCTTCTTCCAAGTGACTTTTTTTGTAGGTTTTCTGATAATTGCACAACTGTTGTGTGTCAGCTCAGGATTATTGTACTGTACAGTTGAACAAGCATGTTGATTTCCCACAGAGAAAAACAGTTTTTCAGAAATCAACATCAAGTTTGAGTCTTTCATGTTCACTTCAACCTCGGAAAACCCACAAAGATTATGTGTTCACTGGATCAAGTTTAGACATTTAACCAATCACAACTAACTAGAAAATAAAAGATCCTCATTTTCACGTACAAATCCTGATCCTAAAAAAAAAAAAAAGGAAATTAAAATGACTACAAGTGCAACTTAGAAAACTGTTAATCCTGGTGTCTCAGAGCCGTTTATTGTAGCTTAGTGTGAAAAGTTGCTCATCTTATCCCTGCAGTTGCTCCTGATGAGAGACATTTGTACTTCACAGCTAGGAAGATATTCAATGGAGTGTTTATTGTGCCCCCCCAGTCACACCCTTCCACTATAAAAGTACATGAACTATATTAAGGGTAAAGCAGAAAAGGATCTTAACATTGTATTTCCATCTGCTAAAGCTTAAAAACTGTTTAATACCTTTGACTGCTTGGAGCTCAGCTGAGTTTAGACAGACAGTGCTGCACTACTGTAAAGGATTTTTTTTTTACCCTAAATTTTAACAAGAGTTGTTAAAAGTAAACTTTAATGCCTTATTTTCAAGCTCCTTCTCTGAGCTCCCTTTCTGCATCTCTTTGTTCAAGAATAGGTCAAATTATCAAAAGAGAACATCTGAATACCCACCATTAACATCCCACTGGCCAATGATCATCAGTTGTGGAAAAGTTTTATCAGATGACAGAGAATGCTGCCATGTCTCTTGGTAAACGAAAGGATTGTGATCTTGCACAGAATCTTTGGACTTTCCTCTTGTTTTTGTTACAATTACTTGTTTCAGATTTTTGAACTGGAAACTTCATCTGTTCCCATTCCTTCATCTCCTGTTTTGTAGTTTGATAAATACATCATGGGCGGCGCAAGTACAGACACAAAGTGAAGTATTTGTTAGTTGCAGAGACAACATTTGTGATGCGCAAATAACAGTCTTTGCAAGTTTCCCTTTACCCAAGTGACTAAATGTCATAAATATGAAAAACAGGTGGTGTTTGGAGTTTTGTGCGTCAGCCAGAATACATGCACACATCTTGCCTCAGATCTTCTTTTCCTTATGAATACATGTTAGGATGGGCAGATTTGTGACCAGTTTACACTTGTATTCACACATGTGCATATACACACACTCTCGCCACACGAGAAGCATACTCCACATGTTTTACTACCTCCTGTCAGCGTGATTGTATATTACATTTTTGTGTCTTCAGCTGCCAAGATCGCAGTTTTTTTTTTTTGCTTGTTCTAAAATTGTACTGAATCCACTGAAACTGTGTTGGTGCTCGTTACTATTAGCAGAATTTGATTTGTTGACAACAGGCACAAGAAAGAATTGTATGACAAAAGAGTTGAGGAAATTAAAGTCAATTCAGACTTGTTCATCTGTTGTGGATAATGTTTTGACATTGTATTGTGTGACATTCTCTAATGCTATCAGAAGAGGCACTGAACACAGGTTGTTTTCTTGCATGTGGAAACAACTACTGCTTGGTTGAGCATCTAGATTTAGATAGCAATATGCATCTGTTATAAATTTGACTAAATTTACTAAGGTGCTTCAAACATGCTACAATGCCCTACTCATGACAAAAGCCAACACTGCTCTGTCAAACTCTCAACCATCACGCATTATCCTGCAGAGTGCAGGCAATATGTGTGATAGGAAATGTCAGGTGTGTGAGGCCTTTTCTGGTATGTGATGTAAAAAAAGGAACATACTGGGGCAGTATTTCTTCTTTTCAGTCATGCTATATTTTGATGTGGTTAATGCTTTTCCTGACATTCTGCACATTTTTACATAAATTAGTTCCAAAGGGCATCAGGTTACTACTTTGGTTTGTTTTCCTTTCTCTCATAGCCAATCACCCTTGAAGCCTTTCTCACCTCTCTTAAGCACTGTGCATTTTGACCTTTGACCTATATACCCACATCATTCAGATCTTGTTCTCTGGAGGTTTGGCCAACATCCAGACTCAAATATAAAACACAGAATGACAGAAATGAACTGCGCCTTAATAAGTGAAACAAAATGGAGCAAGCAATAAATGAATTTTTCACTTTCTTCTTGGCTTGTAACTACTCATCATTCGTCATTTCATTCTATGTCTCTGTGTTTTTGAGAATTTATTTTTTATCCGACTCAGGTGACCAGATGGTAGCTGAATGTAGCCAACCAAGAACCCCACAGAGAAATCATCCGCTCTCTCATGGGGCCAACATACAAACAAATAAATCAATAGATGAATAAATTGCCCTCTTCACAACAAGAGGACCCTAAGGAGGCATAGTTGAGAGAAAATAAGAAGGGCAAGTGTGCATCACTTGAAAGAAAACCGAAGCAGAGAGACACAGGCTAGTTTTGCTTTAATGAAAAGAGGCTCTCCTACTGAATTTAAATAAGCAAAAAAAGAAGGGGCTAGAGATGCATTATCTCTAACAAGAAGATGTCCGTATTTCATGACTTATTCATGCACCCTGGGTGGCTGGTTAGTGTCCCATGGGAAGAATTAGAAAGATGGCAGTGCAGTGTCTTCAGCAATATGAGGTCACGTGACCCAGTTAGTAGGTAGAGGCTCTCTGAACACAGTCTGCCCTCCACTGACCTGTAATACCAAACCTGAGACAGTCAGTTGGACTGCACATCAGTAAACAGAGTATAAATATATAGTAAATGTCTCTTTGGGATATGTTGTCCACCACAAAATCATCATCATCTCTTTGTTCACCAGTTGACTCTGTGTGGGCTTAAGGAGTGTTTTATTCATTTTTTTAATTATTTGTATAGATGAAGATGTCTTTGTTCAGTGCCCAAAAACTCCAACGCCTTCCTTTGGTGAATGTTATTTGGAATTCAAACAAACCTAACATAAATAATAATAAACATTGTTTGTTTAGACAAACAAGAACGTGGCCTCTGTTGGCTACGGGCTGCATTTCATGCCTGGGAGGTAGTCCGGTGATTGCACTGGCTGCAGAGTGTGACAATCCAAACCATACCATGCAGGGAGAAGCAGTGGAAAGCAGCATCCTGGAATTACATTGGCAGATGGATATAATTTGCTGCACAGGAGCTGCTTCAGTTGACACTGAACACGCAGACACTTATACATGGATTCATATAGCCTGCAGTATACCTCCAGCAGCACTAGAGCTGCAGCACTTTTCATCCCAGTACAAATGTAACTCAAAGTTGTGTTGCTGACTCATTCTGATTGCCTTGGTTTAGTGTGGTAATCATTATGTTAGGACCCTGTGAGCACAGATCACACTTAACAATTCTGTTTGTTAACCTGATTGAAATAGTTAATGCTGCCGTGCTACTCTGTGATTGTTTGTGCTGCTGGGAACCTGACAAAAAAACAAAGATGTCTTTCATAAATGTTTTCTTGACTTCAGAGACAAGCATTTCTAAGCTGCAACCTTAGTAACTGTGACAAGAATTACACTTCACATTTCAACCTACCATACTTCTCATAAATGTGTTCACTGTGACTCACTGCCTCCGTTGTGTTCATAAAATGCCAGAGGTTTGCCATTGAACAGTTGGATTGCCTCGGGGAATGTGCTTCTCCAGAGGGCACCTCCTCAAAGACAGATGCTGCTCATTGAGAATTATTCCTAACAATGTTGAGCTAAACTTTATAAGTTGAAGAAAGTGATATGAACAAGTGAATCATTAGTTTGGATGAGGTCTTATCTGTTTTTTCTGATGCATTTGTTTCAACAGCATTCGGACTAAGAAACCAAGCTGTGATAGAGAAAGGCAGCACACTTTATATGACAGATGTATAACAATGGACCTTAGTTTTTCTTGATGTGCCAAATTTCATCAGTGTCTGCAAAATGTATGATCTCTGATAAGCCAATTGTACAATTTCTTTGCCATTTTGAGTTTGCAGAGATCATAGTACTAATAGTATTAATTTTTTTTCACATTACCAACTGATTTCTCTCCTTTCTCAAAATCTATCACCTCTTTAATTATGATCCCTATAAAAGCTCTCAAAACATGGACACCTCATGTCCATATACTGAGTCATCTGTTTCTGTTACAATAATCTGTATCACTTAGCTTCTTACAGCTTTCTCAATAAACATGATTTTTGAATGAATCATTTCAAACACTGTCCCTGAGTGTGACTGAAAATAAACAATGAAGGCAGTGGCCTACAATCGTCATTATGCTATATACCTGCAATTACTTATTTACTGTATTTGGCTTTGAGGGGACAGACCAGATTGTGAACACAGGATTGACATATAGCAGTGACATCACCTTTTAGGTTAACATGGCTACTTATTATAAAACATTTGTTTATTTACATGTGCTGCAGTTATGGAGCAACATTATAATTTATTAGGTACAATGATTCTGACCACGTGGAAAATTTTGTCTCTGCCAACTCCAAAGGGAAATACCCGGTTCTATACCTCTTAAATACTCAACCACATTCATAATATTGATTATAGACATGCATTTTCTGCTTAAGTATCTTGAAATATTTGTACCTCATTTTGTTTCCCCAGAAGTTGAATTTTTAGTTTGGTTAGAAAAAGGAAAAAATACTGTGAGACAAAGAAAAGAAGAAGAAAGGAGGATGAATAGAAGGAGAAAGGCAATAAAAGTGTTCAGGAGGGATCTTTATTTAGTTTAGGACTCAGACTCTAAAGTGAAAGCAGATGAGATTTCAGTCTGGAATATTTTCCACTTGAAGTCTTGGACTTGAGTTTGCTCTGCTCGCTGTTTCTGAGTCTATTCCAATTTTCTTCAATCCTGTGTTCTGGGTGTGCAACAACATTTTAAACCACAGATAGGAACAGACACACACCTGTGCTAATGAGTGTAGATACACAGATTTTTTTGCAATCTCTGGTATGTGTGTTAAGACGTGTAGTCTGTCATAACCAACCAGGCTGACCTTGTAAGTCAAATGAGTGGTTTTCAAATGACCCTCCACATGGTGAGCATGAGAAAGCATGAGAAAAGATTTCTGGCTGATTGAAACTAGACAATGATGTGTGGTGCATGACAGATCAGTTGACAGTTCCTGACCTGGCAAACAATAACTTACAGTAATGGCTTACAATGCTGAGGCTCTTTATTTATTCCGCTTTACATGACAAGAATGATGTTTGCAGCATACACAGCTGTTATGTGACTCTGAGAAGCAAAATCAGCTTAATAATCAACCATAGCATTTTCCTGCAGATGCACAAAAGTGTGAGTCAGTTGTTTGGTGGCAGATCATGGAGTCCTGAATCTATGATATGACCTCCATCTGCATCCTTTATCTTTCTGGCAAGCCACACTACCATTCATTCAACAGCACTGTGAGTGAAGAGTGTTTGGCTGCTGCAGAGCGAGCATGACTTCAACTTCACATTAACTGTAAAAAGATTGTTATATGTATTTATAACCAATTGTAAATAAAGTTGCAATCAGCACATTTTGGTTTCTATAAACATACACAAGCTGGGCCATGAGTGATGGTCTCGCTACAGTTTGGCTCTAACTGTATGCGCGCACACACACACACACACCTCTAGCAGTACTCTCTGGAGAGACTGTTTTTGCCACCTTCTCTATCAGTTAGATTGCACTTGTGTGAGTTTTATTTTTAGCCAGTGATTAATGGCACAAGCTATTCTTTAGTGAATAATGTAAGTACACATACACTCACACTGTAATTCAGTAGAAAACAAGATCACAAAAATAAAGAATTCTGCTGCTGTATGACTGAATTTATACTTAGCAACTCTTCAGACATACATTTGCAAGCTCTGTCAACTTGAATTCAGTTCACGCTCCAACCTCATGTTATGCATTTTTCTCAGTCTGTACCCAAGAGTACGCTGCCCTGAGAATTACCGTGTCCTCGCCTCATTTTTATTCTGTTCCTCTGCCATTTTAAAATATGTAGTTATGTAGTGTAGTAGCTCAGTAAGAGCAATGGCTTGGTAGCATACTGTAGGAAAGATATGGAACAACTGACTACTGTCCTACATTTCAAGATTTAAGAATTTAATTGATGGTTTGTATCTATTTTTATTACTCTAGCCATTAGGGTTTTTTTTCCATATTCAGTCTGTTACCATGTTCTCTGCAGGAAGCTGTGCACCAGCTGCTGATTGGCCGAGCTGTGGCAGTCGCTTCCTCAAGTTGGATTGGCATCCATGACCCTTCTAGAAACCTCTGGTCTTGTACCTGCTCCATCAAACCAGGGCACAAATGTAGGACAGCTGTGTTAAATTTACCTAGTGTGTGTCAGCTCTGTTACATTGTAATGTTAACTCAAAATGCACTTTCTAAGCAGCTCTGGGCCGGGTTTTTAAACTTGTTTTATTTCTTGATTTAAAATTGCCATAGGAGCTGTTTGTCTAGAATAGAATGTTTAGGGGTGGTTGCCTGTTGTGTACTTGGTTTTGGTTAGCGAGTCATACGGTAGACAGTGAGGTTTGCTTGTTTGAGTGTTGGAACTTAGTTAGTTGAACCTATGGTCAAGTCTAGACAAAGGATTTTCTGTTTGAATTGTTTGTTGATTTGAGCTCCACCCACTGCCTCTCTCATTGTTGGCTCTCCTCATATTTATTCATGTTCTCTTTGTCCTCTCATTGTTAATCTTTAATTGCTTGCATCTAAAACAATAAATGGCCAAATCTGCCTGATTAGATGTACATTGGTGTTACTCTATGTTACTATATTCAGGTTTTTCTAATCTGACCTGACTTTGTGATGAAAAAAACTACTTCTGTAGGCTAAAGTGACAAATGTTTAGTGTGACCTCTGTAGAGGAACATGGAGCGGTCAAGAATTAGTAACTTTAGCATTGTTTTGAAATTATGTGACCTACATTTTCCTATTAGCTCTGTTCTTAGTCACTAACTGTGCCTGTTGTTTGGTTTGGTCAGTCTGTAGAGATTGTAGAGAACACTGAAGAC
>JAUBNQ010000006.1:14397486-14411986 GCA_032353495.1 Ctenopoma kingsleyae | reverse complement strand
ACTATAGTGTAATTTGATTTATCTTTCTACTGTCCAACATGTCTGTTGAAGAAATATCACAAATGACTGAAAATATAAAAGAGTGGAGCTGGGAGTGGTAGTTAAAGTTAAAGACGCATCCAATAAATCTTGGAGACAGTTTACTAAAATGCTGAAAGCACCTGATTGTGAAACACAGCCACTGTCTGAGAGTAGAAATATGGAAAGGAATTTGTAGTAAGCAGAAAATTCTTTATGTAAAAAATAACTAAAACAAAACAAAACTCTGACAGTTCCTGTAATGAAATGAAATTCTCACCTGATCCATCTTATTCCAATACACAATCTCTTGGGCACATTTTTTCTCTCTCCCTCCTTCACTTGTGCTCACAGGCCTTGACAAAGAAACTTGAATGTTCCTTTAAAGTTAGAAACACTACATGATACAAAAGAAAAATGGTGTCTTGACTTGGGCACGATTGCTGATTCTCAAGCTCATGGTGTCTTTAGCTCAAGTCTTTATTTAATGTCTGTCAGGTTTTTATGATCTTAGTCTTAGTCATGACCTAAGCACAAGCTTATTACAATAAATGAGTAATGTGGATAAATCTTTAAATAAAATACTAGTTGGGAACTTACAGAAAAAGAAAGAATTGCTTTTCGATCATATGAGCAGGAATTTTCAATAATGTATTTTTTTTAGATTTTCACGCTGTCAGCATGACCTACAAAATGGTTTAATAAAATATAAAATAGATAGACAGACCTCTGAGCTTTGTGTATCCACTCCCCTGGCACAAAGTCATGTTTATACATTACTGTTAATGATTTAGCTTACAAACTCTACATCCAAATCTCCCTTGTCTTTCCACGGGAAAGAGTTACTGCGCAGCTATCTTTCACACTGACGCTGCTGGAACACAACCCTAATAACACTGACCAATACCATAATTCATCATGTAAGGACTTATAAATAAAATATAGGTGAGAAGAAATCAGTGTTAACTGCAGTGAATCAGAAGAAGATAATAATGGATTAAGACATTGCTAATATCACAGTTACCCTAAAAGTGACTTGCAAACATACTGTCACATTTATTGTTACATTCTTTCCCTCCTCTGCTGCTAGAATCAGTCAGTGCTTGTTTTTCCACAGTCAGCAAGTGTTTAAGCCTGTATTTTTCCACACTAGATGAAATTCATAAGTATGACAGTAAAGAGCTTTGGAAAGGTGCAATGACCTGATGCTTTTATCTAAATCTACATAAGAGTTTGAGGAGAGGGGAGGTAGAGGGAGTTAGCAGGAGAGGACACTGAAGGGGAGGTGGCAGTGATGTGTGTGAAATATCATGCTGAGGTTATGGAGCGTTATCCACAGTGCTCCTATAAATCTTTATCATTCACAGTTCACTATGCCTGATATCTCTATTATGTGGTCCGTGGCTGTCATCGATTAAGAAGCCAACTTTGTCCAAAACCAAATTTGTCCAGAGTCCAACCATTCATTATCAGAATAGAACAAAAAAAAACATCTCAGTGTGACTCATTTTATCTGCAGCTACGCCACCCACTTTGACTGGAGCAATCTATTACGCTCTTTTGACCTTTCAAACACATAAATGCCTGTGGAATAAGCATCATGCAAAATTGAACACTGTTGTAAATCATTGAAAGTAATCCAAGTTTTTATTAGCCAAAAAACAAAATGTTAGGAAGTAGCAAAACCTAAAACCTGTTAATTTATATGATTTTACATCCCTCTAGTGCCGCTGTCCCGTTCTCTCTTGTTCCTTTCCGTGCGAGAGAGGAGAAATGTGGTTTCATTACTCATGCAGGCCAAAACAGATTGCTCCTTTTTTGTCTTATTTTCATCACAGAAACAGCCTGAGGGGGACACTGTGGGAGACATGCAGAGCCCTGAGACACAGGGTTATAGTCAAACTCAGGAGCCACGGTATCCTGACTCAGCTACTACTTCTACTGGCAGCTGTATTGACTCATTGCTTTCAGAGAAACTCTTAGCTGTTATTTACAGTAATGATTATATATTGTTAAGTCAATAGTCAAGTTTTCCTGCTGATTTTTTAAAGGTGGTGCCACATTTCAGTGTTTCCAGTCATGCAGTACCTGCACCAACACTACATTGGCATATATACAACCTGCTTTTGATGTTACCAAAGCTAATTGTGACCATACCTATTAACTGGATTGTGGATCAGGACCAAACAGCTCTCATTATAACCTGTGTAGTATTGAATAGTGCAATTTACAGTATTATATAAACCAAATCTAATAATGACATGTTATTACCCACAGAGAAAGAAAACTTTTGCTCAGTATAATGCTCATATATTGTGAAGTGTGGATTGCTGCTCGGAAATACTTTTAAACTTTTATTTCCTACTTCAGCGTAATCTGGACAAAGTGTTGAGCAAATTTCTGTGCCGAGAGTACTTAAACACTCCAACTCTTTAAGCTGAAATGACAAGCAGTTGGCTTGTCTCAGTGATAAGTCTGATCCACGTCTCTTCAAGGCCAAAGAGCTTCATACAACTGATCTCCCTCTTACTGTTAATACTCCCTAATTCCTTATTTTACTTCTCCACTTTGGGTACACTTGTCTGAAGCTTTAAGATGTGTCCGTACTGAACACAAAAATATGAAGCCGTTCTTCATCAATCCACAGGAGCTTTGCAGAGATAGTCTAGCTCCAAGGTGAGCAGAGTGAGGGAAAGACACACAGAGACACATTACAGGCACTGTAAAACCTGCTGTAGTCAATGTAGTTGCTATTGCAGTATACAGTATGTGTTATTTTGTTTCATACAGGACTTCAATTACTTTTAGTTGAATTTAGAGAGTCATCAGTTGTATCTAGGAGAAAGATTAAAGGGTGAATTTGTCAAAATAACAAAATAATTAATAATAATTATAACCAATACTTTATTAATTCCCCTGGGGAAATTCTCATGGACAGGCAGCTTTATTAAGGGAGCTGCCTTTGGTTATTCCATTAGTTTGTTATCAAGAAACATCTGTTACACTAATTACAGGTTAGACTCTGGGCTTTAACTTTTCTATCTCAGCACCTGCATTATAATCGTAGCCATAAAACAGCTGTACTTGACACAGTCTCCTGGAGAGTCGCTTGCATCAGGCTGATGGGCACATACCAGGCAGGCTTATTCTCTGTTTACAAATGTCAGTGAATAAATAAAATATTTAGAGGAGAATGAGAATGCAACTGCATGAACAGAAGTTTCCACAAAGGCTTTGTCTATCCTGGAAAGTAATTATGCGTGGCTTGAGTTTCTCTGAATGAATTCTTATCAGAAAATTGAAATGAGAGATAAGAGTAAAATGGGAAATTAATTAAAAAGGAACATGCAGAGAATGCTGTGACTGTGGCAGACAACTATTTGCTGCTATTATTTTCAACATGTATGGCCAAAATGCAAAACAATAAGTTGATGTTCTGCGATCAGATGTCTCCATTGATTTATTCAGCCCTTATTGAATCCATTATACAAGATTTTCCTCAGGAGCAAGTAGCAGAAAAATAATAAGGATGGAATGTTACCGCACAAGTAAATCTTGCTATTATTGTTTTTATTTGAAAATTCTGCAGAAGATAATACCTTTCCTTGACAGTGGAGGGTCAGTGACCTGCACCTCCTTACAGAGCTCTTGGATGCACTCCACACACAGAGGGGAAACATCAGGTGTGCAAGTGATATGCAGGGCCATGGGGAAATAAATGGACAACTGTGGTGTTTTAAAATGCTGAAAATGCTCAGTACTGCATTATAGATTGACTCTAAGAAAAAGATTAACTTACAGTCTATCAATCTTTCAATCATAAATCAGAATAAAGGCTTCTAATGCAAAACATATTTTGCTTCCACCACAATCATACTTTTTCCCTTTTAAAGACATGATGCAGCCCATTTTTGTTTGCAGTGCTGAAAAGAAGTGCTTCTGGTGTGCTGTTGCTTCCCCTCATTGCCTCTGGTGTTGGTTTAACCTTCCTGATTGAGGGTCAAGAGTGTTTTCTCAGGTTTGATATCTCTGTCAGACCCCTTAGACACAAATAAAGTGAGCAGAGAAGAACTGAGGCAGGGAGAGGAGTGTGGGGGATGGAATGGCAAAATTGACAATAAGAAATGTGGATAAGAGAAATGGAGAGGTTTCATTAATGACATTAATATAGAAGGATCACAAGGCAAAAAGTACATCGAATAAAAAAGTCAGGAATCCAAACTTACTGTAAACTCAGACTAAGCTGCTGCTGACATTATGACAGTTCCATTGACTAAGATGACTGACAGGCAACCGCACCAAGATTAGTTTTACTGGTGCAGTCGCCTACTGCAGAGACATACAGAGAGAGAAGCAGAAGACAGTAAATAGGGTGAAGGGTTGAGGCGAGAGATATATGGTGTCCATTAGGACTTCTGCAGAGCAGGGAAGATTGAATAATCCTGACTAATGCTCACTGAGCTTCCCTCCCTTTTCATCTGTGCTTTCCAACTAGGTGCCATCCAGATGACCTTTGAACCCTGCCTTAGTAACCATTGCCTGTAATTCATACAAATAAAGAATTACTGACTAGAAAGGAACTCCACCCTGTAATGTGCTGGCTGGCGACACCACAATCTGCACAGGGTTGAATGGTCCATTCAGGCTCAGAGCATGAGATCATGAATTAATGGTTTGCAGCTCTTCATACTTCACAATCAGTAAAGGCAGTGTATGGCTACAGCACAAGATTATAATGTTTGGGATTCTGCTGTCTAGTAACATGGGGCACAGCAAATGTGAAAGGGCACGGTATGTTAAAGTTGCTATATGTTCACTTCTTAACCGAAAAAGGTGTAGTTAGCGTCACAGTTTCAAATTTGGCTGGTCAAAATGTTAGAAAGTCTGCTTGATATTTACACTCCAAAAGTCTGATAATGCTACTAAACAATAAGGTAAATTCAACATAGCTGCAAAATTAGTGCATTTGCAAAGAGTTTTTAGAACATTTTGGCATTTGGCATTTTGACTTCATATTCCATGTCTTGCTTGAGGTACCTGACTTGACTGACCATAAACAGAAATGTTTTGAGCTCCCACCACAGTACCACTCCACCCTTTGACTCTCGCACAGAAACATTCAACAGCTGCAGAGAAATCAGCTTTTTTCATAATTTGGGTTATTGACTGTTTGCTTTGTGCTGCAATCCACAGAGCAATTTATTCTTTAACATTTAAACATTTGATTAATAGTGCTATTTTTAAACAATGAACAAACAATGTGCACTAAATGCTCTGTCAAATCAGTAATTAGAAAGGCTAGAATGGCACCAAACTCTCAGGGGAATTGTTCCCTAGAATTTTTGTAATTTCTCACTAATTATCAGTGTACAGTTCAAACACAGGCCTGTATTTTGGCTCTATAATACAGAATCTGATTCCATTTTGTTATTTTTCCTTGACATTCTTCCTGTCCCCTCTACCATTCTCCCTTCTATCATGTCTTCTCCCTCCATCCTCTTGCAGTGTGAAGTGTGAGTGACACTAGTGAGGTAGTCCTTTAACACAAGGTCAACACACAAATGAGAACCAGGCACCAACTGACTCAGCTGGCTCCTTTCTCCTGTCATTTTTTTCTCTGCTTGACGCCACAGAGAAAAGTGAAAACTCACTAAAAATAGCAATTCAAAGGCCACGAGCCAAAGAGCCCCAGTGACTGTTTTTCCTCCAGGAATCCCGTTGGTCACGCAAGTGGCACAGCACAAAATGGAGGAAAAATTAACTGTCTATTAATTTAAGTTGCTTTAATATGGGTACAGTTACAGAAGGGAAAAGCTTTGTGCAGAAACAGTGCACATGTGTAGAGAACACACGCCTCCTTAACAACATATCAATGGAAAAGAGTGAGAAGCATTTACTTCGCCAGCAGAGATAACGACCGATAAACAGTTTGAAACTGGATCGTTTCACCAGAGGTACTGTTCTGAACCTTTTAATGTCTTTGTAGGAATGTATGTGTTCATGACAATTTCCTGGGGTGTAGGATACTAGAGAGGGGGAACAGATTCACTGGGGCCCGTCTGACCTTGGAGCAGAAGTAGCTTTAGCCAACTTCCACAGATCTTGTTTGTATTTCTGGGAATCTGCTCAAAGGGAATTTTGGGTGAACTGGACACTATGAACAGATCATTGAACTGAGATATTCATATATAACCTTACATGGGAGTATCACATTGCTGACTCAAATCAAGTGATATGCAAAATCATGAACAAGCTCCTGATGTGCTTGCTAATGCAGTCAGTCCAGTTCAAACATTTGATTTCATGAAACTTCTTACCTTTTCAAACATTTTCATGGGAAGGAATTTTAAAACAGCACTCCAGTGACTGAATCTTATACTTCCATACGCTTATATCTGAGCCTCACAAGGGCCACATTTAAAAGCAGAAAAGAATCTGTGAAGCAGAGGCCAGGATATCCTGAAGTGTACCTCAAAATCTTAAATTTTTCTTTTTCTTCTGTTAAAAAGTGGAAGTTGAGAAACACCAATTAACAGTGACTTTTTCCAGTATTCAGAAAAAGAACACAACATAAGTAAAAGCAGTGGTTTGGCCACTGTGATCACCAAATATATACTTTGACTGGACATTAGGTGTTAGACCTGGTCATATTCTACATGTTAGATTTGTTCAGTAACAACTGAGATATGCGAAAAGTCCATGGGTAAAAATGCTACCCTGTCGCCTAAAAATGACTGCAAACTAAACTACAACTGCAATTATGTTTTTGTAGCAAATGTAAGCGAAAGCTGCATATATGAAAACTCAGACCTGTGATGAAATGAATTTGTGTGCTCAGTCAGATCAGTACAGCTTACCATTAGCGTATTTAACTTCTGTCTTTTCTCTCTCTTTCCTTTAACTTTTTAGACCATAGAAATTAGTTTGTATCAACTTACAACACAACACTGACCAGCCATCCAGCACAAGTTCTAATCGACTTAAATGAAAACAGAGTTTAGTTTCAGTGGTATTTCATCAGAATAAATTACATTTAAGTAAAAAGATGGGGATCCTCTAGGCAAAATTATTCATTTCTTTTAGATGTTTGCAGAACGTTTTTAAAATAATACCAAACACACAGTTTTGTTTCACTTACGGCACAGATGCCACATTTGGAAAACATTTGAAAACAAGTTTTCATTAATATCTATAACTTGTTCCAACTTCTTTCTTTTTCCCTATTGTTTTCCTTTGCACTCTATCTGTGCACTGACCTACATTCATGAATACGGTATGAAATGGTGCGGTGCATCAATATTTTTGACTAATACAGAGTGCACAATACTTCATACTAAACAGCTGTGTCCTTATTTTGTTTTGTAGTAGCTGTACATTTATGTGCATGTACAGTTTAATCATTTAATAAAGTTGAACTGATCAAAGTCAGAATGAAAGTGCACCTGGATACTAACTAGAGCGTGGGCCAAGTCTAATATGATGTTTTCAGGCTTGAT
Organism: Ctenopoma kingsleyae; assembly: GCA_032353495.1. NCBI lineage: Eukaryota > Metazoa > Chordata > Actinopteri > Anabantiformes > Anabantidae > Ctenopoma > Ctenopoma kingsleyae. The sequence goes on along the minus strand of JAUBNQ010000006.1, from coordinate 14,404,472 downwards.
TCCCAGAGAGTGCAGCTGCAGATTATACCCAGACCTTCTGGAAAGAAAACATGATCTTTAACAGAGTGTGCTGACATTTGTGGAGAGTAAGATTTATTTCAGTTCATAATTGTGTCTTTCTTTTCAGGGAATTGCAATTAAACTAATTCAAAAGTCAGGGAAAGTGATACTTTCTTAATAATTTAAAGTAACTCATGAGTTACTCTCGTACTGTTGTAAAGATAGAGTCTTTAGTTAAGCATTGAACTGTAGTTATGATTAATGGCATGTACTTGATGTACATACAGGGTTAACCACAACCACCTTGCAGATTAACATTGCAAAACGTCATAACAAAACATACACACAAATATCACAACACACCAAGGAAGTGGTAACATTTGCTAACATTTTCTCCCATATTTTACAAGTGAAAAACTGGCCAAGCATATGCCTGTAGGAGCTGGATCTGAGCCAATGTCAGCTGAGGAGATTGTTATAGGCCATGTGTGTCACTGTGTAGTAGCCACTAAATATGGGTGAGCACATTTATGTGTGTGATTGTGATTATGTTTTGTTTGAGGCAAATGAAGAAGTAGGCTGCAACAGCAGCCCTGGGACAGTGGGCTGTAAACACAGCTTTGTTGAGGTGAACGTGTAAGTGAAGGCAGACAGCTTCTTTTTTTTTTACCATGACTTCAGTTCATGTGTTTTTAAATTAGCGAGATAAGTTACAATTTCACTATATAAAACCGAGTCAATATCTATCCATATCTAATCATCCAATGAATTGTACAATTAGGTGAATAAGAACATTCACTACACTGTATGTAAGAATGACTTCAATATTCAAATATGGGTTGTATTTTGAATGTGCATTTCATCATCACCTCTCATTTCACAAGATGTCTTGCATGTCTCACTTGTACCACAGGAGCTTCTGTCTCTGGCTCATTCTCTACACCTTGTCAAAATCCATTTTCAGCTTCTTCTGTACATACAGTAACAATAACTGCATGCCTGTGTGTGACGACCAAACGAGGCAGAAACCCCTTGCAGCTGTGAAAACATGCCTGTGCTCCATATGAAATAAACATTTTGTAATTATGAATTGTATTTATATTAACTGGAAGAACTAACTCTACTGACGACTGAAACTTGGCTAGATCTGAGGCTTCTCTGATACCACTAAATACTAATCTGTATAGTATATTGTGATACTAAAAACTTTTCCCATAACTTTACCTCAGACACTTGTCAATAATAAACAAATATGCTGTTACTATTATTAAACTTTAATTAATTTTCAGTTCTTCCTTCAAAGTGCTGGTTTGAATCCTGAAAAAGATAAAGTCTGACTCCAGTTTGTCAAAAGAGATCAGTAGGAATTTATTATTTGCTTTAAATACATTTACAGCTCTTTTTTTCTGCCATCACTCCATTCGTCAGTCACTGCAGTCATGTCAAACACAACTCCAAATGGAGGTCCTCCAAAACAGAAATGTTTCTGAGACAGCATGATTAAGGGTCGAGATCATGTTGTGCTGGAGTTAGGCTCACGGCATGTGTAGCTTTTAGCTGAACCTGTTCCAGCTTTGCATGAGGTGATTTGTAGGGTTATGCTGAACAAAGAACAGAGGTAGAGGCCATCTCTTGAAAACAAGAAGACATCCAATCTACAATTACTCCATAATATTACAACCAGGCCAGAGGAATGAATACACATGGATGAATGAATATTACACCCTTAAAGCCTTTTGCCTCTTGCTACACTAGAAAATTGCTAATACTGGATGTAAATGAGCAAACACATTGAACCTGAACCTCTTATCATGTCAGTAACAATCCTCATGTGCGAATCACAGAAATACAATGCACAGAATAGAGAGTAAACATGGAAAAATTAATACTGCACTGGTCGCTAAATCCTTGTACATTCATCGGGGCTCATGCATACAGATTTCTGCTTTCCACTTGTCTGGCTCATGTGCTATAATTCTCCAAGTTATTTAGACTTTTCTATGAGCATCCCAGTCTCTTCACTGCATGTTATTTCAATTGTGCTGTGATGGACAACTTCACAGTAAAATGCATTTAAGTTAAGTGATGTAACTGACATTAGGAAGCACTTTTTTTTTCAAAGACACATAGGTGATCAGCAAATTGAGCTGTCCCTTAAAAAAAAAGGGAGTGTGCTGTTGTGCATAACTGCACACCAAAACATAACGCTGGACTGCGGAAGAAGCAGGCATTCAGACTGATCACAGGTTTTCATCCAGTTTTGGATGTTTCTATTTTGGATTTGGAATTATCTACAATTTGACAAAAAAAAAAGAAAAATGTGTAACAACACAGCACATTGTGAACTGTGCTCGGTTTCCTGCTGCCAAAATGTGACAGCAAATCCTCTTTTCATATAAATAATAGTAAAAACACAAAAGTCTTCCTCTAAAAACCTAGGAGACACATACAGTACATAACGTAGCCTGCTTACATACAAATATACATATATGCAAATACACAAAAAACATTAACCTCTCCATGTGGAATAATGGCATTTCCAGATCGAAAATCATAATTTTATATATAAAAATATATAAAAATGAAAGTAAAATCAAAAGAATTTCATCTGAATGGATGAGAAAAACAATAATTTGAATTGCTCTTCTACTGTGTGATGCACTAGCAATTCAGTGAATCAGTGTCTTTGTGAGCACACATTGTCTGTGCATTGGATTCACACACACATGTTCAGAGGCCATTTTAAAAGCAGCCACGAGATGAGTTTAATATGGGTGTGTAAAAATGTCCAAAGACAAAGACAGGAATAAGGTCCACAGCTCTCTGGCCAGCCAGTGAGGTAACATGAAAACTACACATTTATAGAGCTACACACTAAGGGATCTCAGACTGCAGGGTATGGTAAGTGCACATTCCCAAGAGGCCAGTTTACCTCTTAACCCTGATCAGTTCATGGAGACCTGCGTCACTGTGGAAGGATGGGCTGGTCCTGTCAACCTAGGCACACTTTGTGTGTTCCCATAACACCAATGAAGTACTGCAAATACTGAACGTAAAAATTCTACGAAACAATGGTTAAGTATACTTTTGTGGATGTGTTTATTTTCCTTGAACACTAAATCTGTAAACTCCTTATTCTGATGATGAAAACAATGATTTCTGAGAGTGACTTGCGCCATTTGCTTTCTTCCTTTCATAATAAAGAGCAATGAAAAGGATGCTCTGTGATGCTTTGTTCAGGTTGTCTCAATGTTCTTCCATAAATAGGTTTCTGATTTTTCCATCATATTCTCATCTCATGATCAGGACTCTGTTCCAGTGAGGGCTCCCTGGTGCTGATCATGGATGCTGATGGTCCTTGGTTCACTCCAAAGGGAGAAACAGCTGGAGACCGAGCTGCCAGAGGTGATAGAGAAGGGGAAAAACTGGGAGACATTGCTGCTGATGAAATTGAACCTTCATGACTGATAGGTGACCTACGAAGTGAGGCCAAGTGAGGGAATGTCCGTCCAATAACAGGGACCTTGGGGGGAACGGACATGGCCCCTGGGTGGGCCACTGATGTAATGAGTGGTGGAGGGTCAATTCTAGGTTTGGGATCCATTTTAGGCTTGGGCTGGAAAGGTTGCCGAGGGTTCTGGCTCTGCTGGGCAGTTTCATCTTTCAGCCTGGCAATCTCTGTAAAGACATTAGCTAGAGGCTGGAACTGTGGGCACCAGTTGAGCAAATAATCCCAATTATAGCTTCCGCGGAGCTCCTCATCACTGGCAACAATAGCTGTGAGAGAACCATCCACTGAAGGTTTACCATCCTCGGGGAATGCATAATCCTTGGGGAGAGAAATATTGAGGCTGCGGCCAACTCCCAGGTATCCACCTCCCTCATCCCTATACACAGGGAGCTGGCCAGAGAGCAAGGTCCCACTGAGACTGCCTCCCAGTTTCTTCCCTTTAAACCATGTGCTGCCTTCCAAAGCAGCAGGTTCACAGGAGATATCAGAGAGCTGGTCAGCGTCTTGCTGAATTCCAGAGTCTGGTCCTCTGGCTGAGATGTGCTCCTGCATGGATGATGTGATGGAGGCAACACGAGGGTACTCATTTATCATCCTGATCTCATCATCCTCGGCTGCCTCAGCTGATCCTCTACCACTGGAGTGAGAAGGATCCAGAGAGCCGCCTCTAGTGTAGGGACCACCTCCGGCCCCACCCTGATCTCCAGCATACCCTGGCAAAGCCTGGTGGTAGATTCTCTCTCCACCTGATCCTGAGTTGCAATCGTCCATTTTTTGAAGAGCGGTTCCTGAACCAACAGTTCTATTTCCTGTATCCTGACCTTTCTTTCTCCTGCGAGACTTGACTAGGAACACCACCACAGCCATGACCACAAGCAATATGATAAATCCAAGAGACACTGCAATGATGCTAATCAGTAGGACGTTGACATCAGGAGCCAGGCCAAAGTTGGTGTTTGTTACATCGATGGAGACCTGGGCTGTAGAAATGCGAGATGTATCCAAAGGACTGTGAGCTTTCACATCAAGAGTCATTAGCCTGGTTTCCCTTTTCCCCCGACCAGCCCCACTGCTACTACTGCTGCTTGAACTGTCCAACTTGAGGAAAATTACTCCAGTGGTTTTGTTTACATCAAAGTATGGAGAGTTGGTGGGAAAAGAATAAAGAACAATGCCATCAACACCACCATCCTCATCATTTGCTTGGACCTGCCCAATGCTCTGGCCTTTCTTGGCTCCCTCTGGGACTTCAAAAGAGAAATCAGAGGATGTGAAGAGTGGGTCGTACTCATCTTCACCTGTGACAAACACTTGCACCGTCACAGTTGCTGAGTGGTTGCCTGAATCCACTGCCACTGCAACAAAGTTAAAGGAGTTGATCTTCTCAAAGTCAAAGGGATTTTTGCTTCTGATTTCACCAGAGTTATGGTCCACAGTGAAGCTGTCTCTTCCCACACCAGACCGCTCCAACATGTAGTAATTCAACTGGCCATAAATTCCTGTGTCATGGTCTATGGCATGGAGAACAGTCACAGCTGAGTTCCCTGGTTGGTTTTCTTTGATACTAGCTGTCAGGACTTCCACTGGGAAAAATGGATGATTATCATTTACATCTTTGACCTCAACAATGACTGGAACGAGTGCAAAGTGTCCCTGCCCATCTGTGGCTTGAATGATGACAACATGTGTGGACTGGCGTTCACGGTCAAGTGCCCTCTGAAGACGCAAGGCTCCTGTCCACTGGTCCATGGTAAATAAGTTTACCTCATCACCAGAGCTGATAGTATACTGGACCTCTGCATTGGGAGTGGAGTCTGGGTCTGGAAAAAACACAATAACAAAATCAAATGACTTAACTTAAAGACAATGTAAGAAAGAAGGTGAAAATAAGAGACTTTTGTTCACCTGTAGCAGTCAGTCGTATGATCTCAGTCCCAGCAGCAGCTCCCTCACTGAGTGACACGGTATATTCTGCTCTGCTGAATACTGGGGGGTTATCATTTACATCACCAATTGCTATCACCGCAGCAACACTAGAACTCCTCTGGGGCACACCACGGTCTGACACCACCACTGTGAGGTTATAAAGTGACTTGGTTTCAAAGTCAAGTACCTCAGCTAACAGCAGAGTCCCAACAGTTTGAAAGCCCCGTCCCTCCAAGAAGCGAATGCTGCTTTCGATCTGGAATACATTTCCCTCATTTCCACTGGCAATAGCAAAGTCAAATCCGCAGTTTTCCCGAGAGAGGTCGCTGTCAAAGGCCTCAAAAGCCAAAACTGTTGACCCTGGTATGGTGTCCTCAGAAACTGTAGCCCTACAAACAGAGGAACATTACGATGTGTAAGGACAACTGATGAGGTTATGCTGTAAAACAGGCAGCAGAAATGAACATAAACTGACCTGTACTCAGACTGATGGAAGACAGGAGCATTGTCATTCACATCAGAAATTTGGACCTGGACTGTAGTGAGGGAGGAGAGTGAAGGCAAGCCTCTGTCACGAGCTTCAATGACAATGCTGACTGATGGACGCTCAGGGTCAAACTCAGCTCTGTGACTGATGAACAAGGTTCCTGGATATGGAAACCAGTGAGAAAGAGGGAGGGAGTCATACAAAGTGCATAAGTTACTTACAAATGTAGTAAATAACAAATTAATTTCAGTTAAAATTGGAAACTGATTTATTTAGCACATAAAAAAGGAAGCCCAATCTACCGTTGTTTGGATCAATGTAGAAACCCTCCTGGGTTGATGACATCACTCTGTAGATGATCTTTCCATTGTCTCCAGAGTCCCTGTCAGTAGCAGTTAATGTGACAATTGCACTTCCCGGTGGTGTGTGCTCTGGCAGGGTTACCTGGGGTGCAAAAATGTAAAAAACAACACTTGAGCATCCATAAAAAACAAGCAAAAACATAAATAGCTGATATATACAGCATATTCCCAGCTTATGTTGACGGGGTCAACAGGCTCTGGGGCATCGCATTTTATATTATAGTTCTTATTTTCCGTGAACTTGTGCTAACATTGAAGTAATTTCCTGAGACAGAGTAGTAAATATTATGCAGACTCATCTCAACAAACTTTCCCCCAGTCAATATTAGGCAGTTAAATTTAATCACCCCCACCGTGTGCAGGTTGGGAATGTACATGTGTTTTTACAGTGACTGTTTAAGTTAAATTTCCTCTTTCTCAGTGAAGTAGTCTGCTGGAGAGAAACTGTTTATGAAGTAAATTTAATTTTCTATCAAACTTGTAGGGTGTGAAGACATCCAAAATGTAATGTGAAATTCCTCATCATGCAATATACACTTCATTTCTTTCTACATTGTATTTAGGCTGTAGGTTAAAACAACCAACAAGGCAATTACTATAAATGGGAATGAATGTCAAGAATCTATGTTTTAAAAGTGCATCTATGATTTTGTGAGAAACAGATTTGCACAATACACATCCTGAAAGTCATAAAATGACA